>CM039124.1:64064066-64328711 GCA_022036555.1 Microstegium vimineum
AACCAGAATGAAAGAACATGAGGCAGCACTGTGTGCATACTGCCCGCCGGTGGTCATGCTCACGAATCGACTGAACACATATTGTTTACTACTACTATTTTTAGGAGCTCTTATCTGCTGTCGTCGGGGCGCGTGCAGGCATAGACAAGCCGGATCCACTGCTGTAGAGACCGGATCCGCTTCTACCGAGTCCTAAGCAGGCCAGATCCAGGCCCGGCCCTGGGGTGGGGCGGGAGGGGCGACCGTCCTAGGCCCCTGAACCGGATGGGCCTCCAGGTATGTATACTAGTATTATAGGAATCTATACGTAGGCCAATCCTTGACTCTCCGTTTCCGTGATCATGCGACACGTTGATCTTCTGCTTCCGCTTTCCTTCATGTGCGTTAGTGTGTGCGGCGGGCGCGTGAGGGGCCTGGCGGGCGGCGTCCAGCAGAACAGAGCAAGGTTCCTAATCTCACCTCTCCTCTCACGTGGACCTAATCTATCCGGCTATTACGATCCCTCATCCATGTATCCATGTACTGATGTACCCTGTTCGACACTTTGGCAGTTCGAGCAGGTAGCCAATACCAAGTAGGAACATGTTTTTTTTTGCGAATTAGGAATATGAAATTTTAATTGTCTCTCACGTGATTACTACCTTATAAAATTACAATTACTAATTGTTTCTCTAAATTTTAATAATATTATGTCATAAAGGATGCTTCTTTGCAATATTATGCGCATTAAGAAGTGATTGTTTGATGAGATTGATATTGACACCATCATTGATGATTTCACATTTTTTAGATAATTTAATATGTATACAAATTATTTCATATGAATATTGTTTTTGAATTTAATTAACTGTTTATTAGTAACATTTTGTATATGTATATATATACTACCACTGGGTAGTACTAGTAGTATTATCACGTTTATATAATAAAAAAACCCAAAATTTTAGATTCATTCTAGGTCCATAAAAACTCAGGACTGGCCCTGGCCAGATCCGCTGCCTTCGAGTCCTAAGCAGGCCGACTAGATCTGCTTAGTTGATCCATTGATCTTGAGAATGCGTGAGATATTTGTTGAGCCTGGGCAGTACACTCTATACTTGGGATCGGTAGACGCCTTCATGCATATGGATCCGTCGAAATTCGTCGCTCCCCAGCCACCACCATGCTCGGCCTTGCCTTTGGCGTGAGAAACGATGACGGCACACACTGGGGCCGAACGATGTGCGAAGCGCGGGCTTGAGAAAAACCATGGATGCGCTAGTGGAGAGGGTGGAGGAACGACAATGGCGAGCCGGGAGCAAGCGCGGCCAGACGCGGGGTGGCGGCGACGGCAGCTGCTGCGTGAATGAAGAGAGGAATGACTGGATGAGGAGACTTTAGGGTTCAGATTGGTAGAGGGGATCTTTACAAAATGTTTAGAGGGATGTATGCAAAAAGGAGGATAATGTCGAATTTTCCCTTCTTGGTATAAGAATAGAATTTATATAAGGGCTTCATATGAAAAATATTTCAACGTGGATACCGATAAATTTGTTAGCTTGGATTGCGGGTTAGTTATTGAAACATTGGAGGGGATTTTCGAAAAAAGAGAAGTTGCACGAAGCTCGCCCAAGAAGAAGCCACGTCGCTCAAAACTCTGTGGTACGAGCAGACGGGAGTGATTTTTAAATAACCGCGATTGAGACAAGGCAAGTTTGCATGATCGATGTGCTTGGTTCCTGGTGGATATAATATATTGGCTCTGCAGGATGCTTCTGTGTGGCAAGAAATAAGAAGGCGAGAACGAAGCAGTGGCCTCGCGACCGCGTCCGACTCGGACTCTGAGTCGGACACGAACACATCGAAATTAAGCATGACCATCACATGATGACATAATGCAAAGTGGAGTTGAGTAGCTGGAATCCTCCATCCTACGACATTGAATCCTGTTCTTGGTGAGGAGTCATCCGAAGAACTTCACCCGGGGTGGGGGGCAATTCCTCCACACTAAAAACTCGAATGAGGGACAGGCATATGGTCACCACGGGTCGAGGACCCGTAAACGATCCCGAACAGCAGGCGATGTGTATCATCATCTTGGAAGAAGCTAGTGCGCTGGTCAGGCTTTGCGTTCAGGTTGACATCAGGAAGGAGCTCCTCTAGCTAGTTCAGCTCTGAAGCCGCTTGGGTGGAGAGTCGGTCAGTCGGCGTTGGAGGAGGTTGCCAACGCCCATGTCCACGACACGTCGCTCGCCCAGCATACTGGCTATAGAACGCTGGCATCCAGGCCGATAACGGACTTTTTTTTTCTTTCTATACTAGGTGTTTATTTCTATAAGAGGTTGTTTGGATCCTTTCATTTGGTGAAATTAAAATCCCTTAATTAATTATGTATTTGGCTTGGATTATGACATTCTACCACTTTCCAAGTTAACATATAAGCCTACCTCAAATTCATAGGATAAGAGATAGAATTTAATTGTACAGATTGTCATGTTATGATTCTACTTTGTAATTTATAGTACACTCTTCAACTTAGTCCCCTACGATAGAAATTCAACACACAACTATTTCTCTCATATAGGCAACAATATAATATACAAATATAAACCATATTAGTTTAATTAATATGTGTCTAAATTATGATTAATAAATAAATTCAATTTTAAGGATCCAAACGGGGCCCTTTAAGAAGATACATTAAATTTACATGAATAAACCAATTAACGAATACCAGGGGCGGAGGCAGGGGGGGGCAGGCCCCGGCTAACATTTGAAAAATTAAGTTTTCTAGCTCCGCCCGTGACGAAAACTCCTTAGGAACATATGTACCCCACTATGACTTGGTGTCTCTAACTCCGTACATATATGTACAGGCTACGAAGTTCACTTCCCCTTTACTCTGTGGCACTGCAAGGTTGTGGGAGCACGGTCCCAGATTTCTCCATTTTGCATTCTGACATGTGCTTTTTGTGTCGCCCTTTCCGCTCTGCATTTTCAAGTCGATATTCTGCAAGGTAATGCCTTGGCATGGCACATTCTCGCTACAATTCATCTTGATGGCATCTTCGGTAATGCTTGTCCCTCTAATGTTCCTGAAGATAACATTGCTGACCTGCACTGCTGATTCTTGTTCCCCGCATGGCGTAGCCTTGTCGCAGTAGTTTCGGTCGATGATTATCGGGTTCTGGACATCGTACATGACCATGTTTTGGAACGTGATGTCCTTGGCGTATCCACTTCCTCCTTGGTATGTCTTGATGCGTGCTCCATTGGTTGTGCCATATAGTTGTACTGAATCTATGGTAATGCCAGAGACTTCGGCTCTTGAGTTGCCATCTCCTAGGCTTCCAATGCTGATCCCATGTCCCGGACCACAAACAACTTTGGAGACATGAAGGTTATGAGTCCCGTTCTCAATTGACATGCAATCATCCCCTGCAAGATTATTCAACAGAGAAGATCTAATTAAGTTCATTGAAACCTTGAAGACAGTATATTCCATATGAAGTGAATCCTGAACATGCTACTTACCAGTCTTGATCTTGCAGTCTGTGACCCAAACATCACTGCTCCGAGTGATGTGGATGCCGTCAGTGTTAGGGCTTGTGCCAGGCGCTGTTATGGACAACCGTGCCAGTAGCACATTGGTGCAGTCCTCTACTGACATGTGGATTTGTTGACTGTTCACGATTTTCAGATCCTCCACTCTCAGATTGGAGCAGTAGTGGAATGACAAAGCCGTTGGAGCTTCCTTGCAAGGCTGAAGAAAAATAGAGAGAAGCCAATTCTGCTAGGTTAGGCACTTCTCAGTAAAGCACAAGCCGAGAAAGTTAAACTTGTCCTTGAGGGCACATGCAACCATTGGATTTGCAAAAAAATCGTGTTCAGCACAAGCCTACTTATAGATATTCAGATAAACTAACACTTACCAGAGCCTTATTGATCTTGCACGAGTGTGGCCACCATTTCTCGCCATTGCCATCGACGACGCCACCGCCATTGACAGTGAGCTTGTTGACGTTTCGGAACACGATCCAGTGCCTCTTGTCTCCGTCGCTCCAGTCCGCCCTGTTCGGCGACGCCACCAGCGTGCCCGTCACCGTGAGCGTGACGCTGGACTTGCACGGGCCCTGGAGAGTGACGACCTTGAGCAGGTAGTGCCTGCCGTCGGGGACGAGCACGATGGCCGGCTGCGGCGAGGCGCACGCCGCCTTCCACGCCTTTTCCAGCGCCTGCGTGTCGTCGTGGCTCCCGTCGCCGCGTGCGCCGTAGCTGTCGACGCTGAACACGCTCTGCATCGACGCCAGCGACCGGCCCCTGCTGGTCGCGGCGGCGGATCCATTGGTGCGATCGCTGTGCGAGTAGTTCGTGCCGTCGTCAGCCGAGGTGCCATTGCTCGCTCCTGCAGGCTCAAGAGCGCCAGACATGAAGAGCATCGCGAGGAGAGGCGCCATGAACACAACAAGCTTCTTCATCAGCTTCCTGCTGGATGCCATTGGCAGAGCTACGCACGCTGTACGTGCAGGTGGTGGTTAGTTGCGGCCCGGACTTTGAAATCACAATAGAATTGATGGATATTTGTGTGCAGCTAGCTCTTGTTGCAAGGCTTGTACTGGTGCTGGTGATCGAGTTGGTGAGTAAACACAGCATGCCCACGGCCGTTTATATAGATCGAACTGCGGCGTTGCTTGTGAAGAAGAGCAACGTACGCCGGCCAACGCGGGAGAGTTTGGCTGGGCAGATATGACATGATCGAGCAGTAGAGTGTGCATGCTTGCAGCCACGCCATGCCCATGCGTGCAGGTATCCATCCATGGATCCGACCCTGACAGCATTTTCGCAAGGAGATAAATGTGCCGGAATTATATTAATGGCTGAATCGAGTCTACATGCAGGTTTTTCATGACGAAAATTCTCAAATCTGTTTCCTTGCTCGTTGCATTTGGAGTCCGTGTGTGTTCTCAGGCAAAACCGTCAAAGTTCATCTGATTCTATGGAGCGTGGACTCCGCGAAGGTTGGAGCATGATCGAGGGGCCCCACGACAGTGACATTTCAGTTAGGCATATGTGGGACCGAACCATATATGTAGCTATGTATACGTAATAAAGTCCGGAAGCGACATATATATATATATATACATACATATATATATATATATATATATATATATATATATATATATATACCCATGATGCAATGTGTAATTGAATAAATCAATTTCTAAAGTTATCTTAAATTATTAAAAACATTAAACTTTGACTAAAATCTATCAAGATTAATTAGTATCATTATTATCTATAGCACAAAATATATTTTTACAATGCTGGTCGGTCGTTTTATATCATAGATGTTGTTACTCTTTAATATACAGTTAGTCAAACTAAATATAAAATTTTAGAGACAAGCTTATCACGAGAAAACTTTTGAGTGTGACATTTTGCATTTTGGTTCCCCAGCTCAGTTCCATCCCTGAATTTCAAAATGATCGTTTCAGCCCTCAAAATTTATATATCTTTGGGATGCAATTCCATCATAGATTACCAAAATATATGACCGTTTTAATTCTCAAACTTTACCTTTCAGCATTGGGATTAGTCTCATTTGTTAAATATCAAACTGCATTTCAGTCATCAGTCATTTCTTTTCTTTGCATTTTGGGTCACTTCACTAACCGACCAGGCCAACTTTTTGTACGATTCTTCTTGCATGGGCGCGCAGTACGGGTACGCACGGCAGCTTCCACTTTTCGTACGTGAAGAAGCTGCTGGAAGGCGTACGCGCGCACACTTATTATAATTGTACTTATATAGTACTGTGTATTCATCAAGGCCGGCCGGCACGGCATCACCGTCTCGATGAAACCATGAATGAAGTTGTAACTAATTAACGCGCGCCGGACTGCCGGAGCTAGCTACTTCATTCCTCCGTTCCAAACTATGTTTAATCTTTTTTCTCAAATTTAACCATTCATCTTAATTATTAGACAAATTTATATAAATATAGTTAAATTTAAATTATTATTTTTTAAAAAATATTAATAAAGTAAGTCACGATAAAAAAATGATATTTCTAGTAAAAGAGAAATTTATAAATGCATGGCTTTCATTCTCTGGTAGGAATCGAGTTGCATTAATTAAGAGAGCACGGATCGAATGGATGGTCATGCGGCAACAGCTCCATCCGCTGATTCCGTGATCGAACTGCCTGCCGCCTGTGTTAGTATTTTCGTCTACGTACCTACTTCCGATCCATCCCTAAATCGAAATAGCTATAATTCAAATTTTCTTAACTTTAACCAATTATATATGTAAGATTTATAAATATTTATAATATATTGTTAATATCATTAGATCGTTGAATATATTTTAATAATAAATTTAATTAAAAACATAAATATATATTCCATATATTTTTTATAAATCTAGTCAAAACTGAGAATTTTGACATATACATATCTATAAAGACCTTCTTTCTATGACAGAACCGTACGTAGTTAGCTGACGACGAACGAATCGATGGGACGACGAGGCGGAGGTGGCGGCTTCGTTCAGCTCAACCACGTACACAAGCTAGGATAACACGCTACGTGATGTGATATGAACTGACGACGTGTATGTGTCCACGCCAAAGAGGATCTCGGACATGCATGCACGTGTACGTGTATTTGTATGTATGTATTTTAGGTGTCCAAACATTTAGGCCATATATAATTTAGTAGTTAATTGAAAGAACAACTCACTAGAGATAAATTATAATCTTTTAACTTTTCCTATTTATTTATTGATAATTTTTATAGTCAAATATATAATGACAAAATTACATAATAAAAAAAAGAAAAAGAATCAAAATATAAGAAAAGTGATAGGATATTAATTAATAAGCTGCACGTGACTTTGTCTTTCGCCATGATGCACTGCGCCGGGCCAGTAGAAACCAACATATGCATGAAAATGGAACGTGGTTTTTTTGTTCTTGAGAGGGCACGTACACTTAGGGTGTGGACCGTTTGATTCGTTCCGAGATTCGTACACAATATGAGAGAAATATTTTTTTACTGTCTATCTCCTGTTGTGCATTAATCTTGGAGCGAATCTAACGATTCACACCCTAAAGACATGTACCGTTAGGGGCAAATCTAACTTTACCATGAAAACTTGATTATATTGAGGTACACCTACGAATCTGCTATCCCATGCGTGGAGAATCTATAATCCTTTCTTCTACGCCTGTGCACGCATGCACCGTATATCTAATCTGCTGCCAACGGGCCTAACGTACAATTAACCCTGACATCACGATGTGACGCCATTCTTCTTCACACACGCAACAGCTAGTAAACGTGCACAAACCCCTTTGCTTTAATTACCCCCGTGAGCTGAGGTTGATCCATGCTCAACATCCAATAATCAGACACCAAGCCCAGCAAGCAAAGAAACCAGTAGTCCAACCAGCTGGCTAGCTAGCTTATTCGGACATTTCATCAAGCAAGTCTCCTGTGACCTTGCTCATAATTAACTCATAACCAGCTAGGGTTATCGAGATCGATTAAGCTGCTCACTAGCTGCTGAGTATATATAGTTACCTGTCGTCGATAGTGCATGCATTCGTGCTTATAATTAGCTCTGTCAACAATGGCGTCCCGAGAAGAAACAAGCCGGCCGCAGCTTGTGCTGTGGACGTCACTCCTCACGCTGCTCTTCTTGTGCGCCGACGCCCTAGCTAGAGGCTGCTTCCGGAACGGGCACCGGCACCGGCACCGTGAGCTCCATCAGCTCCTCTGCCGATAGCGCAGCTGCTACGGGCCGCATCATCGATCAGGTCGCTGGCGGCGGCGGCGCAGAGAGTGTTCAGCCTGGACAAATACGGCGACGGGAGCCACGACGACACGCAGGCGCTGGCCAGGGCGTGGAAGGCGGCGTGCGCCTCGCCGCGGCCGGCCGTCCTGCTCGTCCCCGGCGGCGGCAAGCGCTACCTGCTGCTGAAGCTCGTCACTCTCCGTGGTCCGTGCAAGTCCAGCGTCACGGTGACCGTGAAGGGCACGCTGGTGGCGTCGCCGAACCGGTCCGACTGGAGCGACGATGAGGACCGGCGGCACTGGATCGTGTTCCCTGGGGTCGACGGGCTCACCGTCAATGGAGACGGCGGCGCCGTTGACGGCAACGGCGAGACGTGGTGGAGGAAATCGTGCAAGATCAACACGGCTCTCTCGCATTCAGGAACATCTGGGCTCTGGGGACGACCGTGACCAAGGACGCCATCCAGCTGAACTGCAGCAGACACGCCCCGTGCCATGGCACATTACCCTGCAGAACATTAGCCTCAAGATGCAGGGTGGGAACGGTAAAGACGATGGTGATGCTGTGGTGAGCACCTGCCAGAATGCGAGATGGAGAGAATCCGGGACAGTTGTTCCACGGCCGTGCGGTTCAAAAACTAGCTAGCTAGGGGCCTAGGGCACTGTTGGAACTGAACAGCTTATTGATTAATTTGTAGCAAGCATGTGTACAGATCGAGTGTGTGTATTGGGCACATCCAGACATATACTACTGATGAAACATACTTTGAGATCTTGTTTGGACGATGTATATGTATGTTGAAGTGGATTAGAGTGGAACTTAGTTTAAATTCACTCTAATACACATGAATTAAGGTAAATACACGTACGTCGTCCAAACAAGATCTCATTGGGTTCTGGTAGCAAGACACCTGCCAGCAGTTCGATGTAAAATTGGTCATCAGTGTATTAATTTGTTTGTGATATGAGGTTATATAAAGTAATGCAAGAAGCACCAACACAGTTGATACACATGATGGGTTATATATATATATAATTATTGGCAGAGACAGGGTTCAGCCTAATAACTGTTAGGGCACAAATTAAATATCTCCAAAAATTTTAAAACGTGTGAATTTTGACGAGATTACCGATAGCATGCGCTGGATAATACTAATATAATGCACGCTGGTATGCAAGAGCTCCGCAATGACGACGGTCACCAAGTGCCACTGGTATACAATCAACAAAGCAATGCACTTGGATTCACTCTATCTCTCTATAATATGTCAAATATGTTTAGAGGATGAGTGGTGGAAGCTTCTCAAGCAAGCACAAATGTGTGAGTGAGTAGAATGTGCAAGAGATGCCCCAAAGGGCCGGCCATATCACTTATATAGCCCTCACTCAACAACTAGCCGTTTTCCCCCAAAACTGGCTCTCTGCGCCACCTCCGGACGCAAGAAACAGTGGGGGGTCCGGACCATCAACAGCGTCCGGATGCCCCTACACAGCAGAGAAGCCTCCTCTGTTTTACTCCGGACGCGGCCTCCGGTCGCGCACAAACCGCACGGTCCGGACCAACGGGCCAGCGTCCGGTCGCACGCCGATTCAAACGGCCACTTTCCCGCTCGCACCGCAGCACGCCACGTGGATCCGGACGCACGCAACAGTGCGGTCCGGTCCCTGCAACAGTAGCGTCCGGACGCCACGCAGGGAGCATTTCTAGCGAGCGCTTTCCTCCGGACGCGCGTCCGGTTCCTCCAACCGGACCAAAAACAGCGTCCGGTCCATTACCAGAGCGTTTACGGAGAGCTCCAAACTCCAGACGCAGCGTCCGGAGCTGAGCGTCCGGACCATAGAATGCGTCCAGACCTCTGTCTACAGCAGAGCCGACCTAGGGTGTGTGTCCGGACGCACACGCGATGGTCCGGACACACCCAAACCCTAGCGTCCGGACCTCAGTCCAAAGCCCTTTTGAGCTGCCCAACACTTCTCCAACTTCTCCAAGCTTCCAAGAGCCAACACTAAGTGATCTCAACACTTGTGCACGTGTGTTAACTTTTAGTTCACAATTATCTTGGATTAAGTTGGTTGTTCTCACTAGTTCAATTGATTTTAATGCAATGCATATGAACCTAGTGGCACATGATAACCATAATCAAACTTAAGAGCTCCCTCCTTGATAGTACGGCTATCTATTCTAAATGTGATCACATCCTCTATGATGTCTTAATCACCAAACCGAAAATGGTCCTAGCTTTCACCTTTGCCTTCAACCATTTTCCTTTCCACCACCATGCTAGAGCTTGTGCCATACACACTTGATCCACCTTGCTCCATCATATGGTATGTACCAACCTATCTCATGATTCACACTTAGAGATCAAGGTTAGTACTTAGGTGGGTTTCATCAATTACTCAAAACCAAAACACATGGGAACTCTCAGAGGTGCTGGTAAACCTCCTTACTTCGATGGAACCGACTTTGCCTATTGGAAGGTGCGCATGTCCGCTTACCTCCAAGGGCTTGATACGAAGTTTTGGGAGATCTGTGAGAATGAGAACTACGTGGTTCTTGGAGCTCGGATCACCGACCTCCAAATCTCGGAGCATGCGTCAAACGCAAAAGCCCATAGCATTCTCTTCTCTTGTTTGTCTCTTCCAGAGTTTGAGCGGGTTTCAAGTCTCACTACGGCACGGGAGATCTGGCAAACACTTGTGCGATATCATGAGGGTAACACTCAGATCAAGTCCAGACTCTTCGACATGTACTGTAGAGAGTACGAGAACTTTTCTCAGTTGGACGGCGAATCTTTTGACGGGATGTTCACTCGCTTCCAATCTATCGTCAATAAGATGCGTGCTAATCGAGCCAACTTTCCTTATGATGATCATGAGATAGCTATCAAGCTTTTGCATGCTCTTGATCGGAAGGTGTGGGAGATGAAGGTGGCTGCCATTCAGGAGTCACCGGCTATGATGCCGTGACCGTGGACGAGCTGTTCAGCAAGCTCAAGTCCTCAGAGATTGACTACCAGACCCGGGCCAAGCTTGAGAACCCGTCGAAACCATCTATGGCGTGGTTTCTGGCCCAGGCGGTACGTCTTCTTCCTCCTCTGACCCTTCAAACTCTTTGTTCGCTTTGTCTTTGATTTCTGTGATAGAGGATCAAGTGGAGGCTCTTGGAGATGATGAGCTGGCTTTGGTCATCACCAAGTTCTCACGGTTCCACAACAACCGTTTGAACCATCGGCGTGGTGGCTCAGCCAAGGGGTGCTACCGTTGCGGTGATGAGGATCACTTAATCGCAAACTGCCCCAAGAAAGCTGCGGGTGACTTCACCAAGCGCAAGGACAAGCGCGAGCATCACTTCGAGGACAAGCACAAGCCCAAGGGTGGCTACCACCGAAGGTCCTCCAAGAAGGTGATCGACAAGGTGAAGGCCAAGCACCGAGCCTTCCTCGCCTCCCTCAGCGACATCGATGCCTCCTTCGACGGAGTTTCTTCTTTCGAGCGATGATGAGTCCAAGAGAAAGGTTGAGGACAAGCTTAATGGCCTATGCTTCTACGCCGACGCCAAGCACGGTGGCTTTTGCACCATGGCGATTGAAGAAGGCAAGGTCGGGACGCGCAAGGATGGCCCCGACTACGACTACGACTCCAACACACCCGAGGTACCACCCACCATCGCATCCCTCTCTCTCGATATTGAGTCTTTGAACTACACCTTGATGAGTCAGGATGCTTTGCTCAAGCGTGTCGCGTGCGAGAGGAACGATTTCAAGGCTAAGTATCTTAGCACACTGCATGAGCTAGAGTTTGCTAAGGAGTCAGTGGTGGTTACCAAGGAGGTAGAGTGTGATGCTTGTGCCATCCACATGTCTAGTTTTGTCACTCTTCAGGACAAGTATGCCACTCTACTTGAGGAGGTCAGTGAGCTGAAGGCTAGGCCTAGCTTACTTAGTGCGTGCAAGTCTTACTTAGGCTTCCGTTCTGAGCTGGCACAAAGAGATGCAAGTCCCTCCCTGACAATGTCTGACCAACGAGCCGTTGGGAGGGGACCTTTAGCCCTGGTTTAAGGCACAAACCGAGGCTAATTCGGGGCCTTTAGTCCCGGCTGTTTCTATGGACCGGGACTAAAGGTCCCCCCCTATTTGAACTCTCTTCCTCCCCTGCCCGAGCCCGAGAGCTCATTTCTTCCCCTCTCTGTTCTTGCTCTTGTTCTTGGTGTTCTTCATTGTTCTTCATCTCCTCTTCGGTCATTGCTTCATTTGATCACTTCTACGCCTCCATCGACTCGTTGAAAGGTTACTATCTTCAACCTCTCATGTTTTAGCGGCAACATATATTGTTTCTTGTTCTAGATGTGATTTTTCTTTATGATTTTCTCTTTTTTGCCATTTTAAGTTTCATTCACTTGACATTGTTTGAATATTTTGAACAAGACAACTAAAATTAGTATTCTAAGTATACACCTTTCATTTCTAGGGTATTATATGTTTCAAATTTCAAGATTAGTTTAGCTTAGTTTGAGAAATATATAGATTCTTATTAGGATATTATTAAATGATGAATTTATGGTGGATTATTCTTGATTTATATATGTGCCACTTGAGCTCAAAATAATTATATATTTAGATGAAGAAGGTAACTACCTAGAATACTTTAGTTGTATACATGGTAAATTTTAGTTGTTTTATTTTTTTTATTTAGAATATAAGGAATTTATAATATCTAGTTTGAAAAATGAGTATAGAGAGTAGATGACAACTGCTTCGAGACACTCGGCCTCTGATCGGGTTCCAAAGCGACTAAGGCCAGACCTCCCTCTCATTACCTGTGGCAAGTGTATGTAAAAGACTGTGAAAGAGTATCGAGTGGGGAAGCCAAGTCCCAACAACGGTCGGATCTTCTATACATGTCCAGATCGTAATGTGAGTTATATATTTTGTCACATTTGATGGTTATGGTTAATTTGTACCTATATTTTCTGATGATTTTGATTAAAGTGTTGATTTTTTATTTTATTTTCAGTGGGATGGCACTGGATGTCGCGACTGGTACTGGGAGGAAGAGTATGTTACACACGTTGCGAAGGCTATGAAGGCTGATGAGGCAGTGAGCCAGCTCAAGAAGTCTGTCGATGCTGAGCAGAAGAATAATGATTTGTCTGCTTTAGTTGGGATTGGTCGGGAGATCATTATGCTACTAAAGTGCATTTTAGGTTTTCTGTGTATAGTGCTAGTGGTCTTAGCATACGCTATGTCGCGGCTTTCATGAGCATACATTAGTATTTGTATGAATCGGAAATGACACATGATGGTGTTCCATCTCGATCATGTTATTTTAATGCAGACGACCTTTCGTTCGGTATTTTATAATTTCATTTTTTGACCAAAATAAGAAATTTAATTATGTTTTGGGTCATATAATGCAGACGATGACAGACGATTGGATGTACAATGTTGATCGCCGCTCCAAAGATTTTTTTGATGGCGTGCATGGTTTCTTAAGAGCGGCTGAGGCAAATAAGCGGAATGGTAATTTCATGTGTTGTCCATGCACCTTGTGCAAGAATTTGAAGGAATATTCCAGCTCAAGGACTGTTCACTCACACTTGTTGAAGTCGGTTTCATATCAAACTATATTTGTTGGACCAAGCATGGAGAAACCGGAATTATGATAGAAGAAGACGAAGAAGAACAATTGGACCCTGACGACATTATTGCTCCATATGGTGACTTCAATGATACTGCAATGGATGAAGCAGAAGAAGAAGAGGTAGGGGCAGGGGCAGAGGACACACTCTCTGAAGATGATGGTCTTGGTGAAGTCATTCGTGATGCACAAAGAGATTGTGAAAGTGAAAAAGAGAAAGCTAAGTTTGATCGCATGCTAGAGGATCACAAGAAACTACTATACCCGAGCGCCAAAGATTGGCAAAATAAGTTGGGTACAACACTGGAGTTGCTACAATGGAAGACAAAAAATGGCATATCCGATAAGGCATTTGGGCAATTACTCAAGATTAATAAAAAGATGCTTTCGAAGCCTAACGAATTGCCTGCCACTACGTACGAAACAAAATAGGTCGTATGCCCTCTGGGATTAGAAATCCTGAAGATACATGAATGTCCTAATGACTGCATCCTGTACCGTGGCAAGGACTACGAGAATTTGGATGAATGTCCAGTATGTAAAGCGTCACGGTATAAGATCAGACGAGATGACCCTGGCGATGTTGAGGGCGAAGAGCGTCCTAGGAAGAAAATCCCTGCCAAAGTTATGTGGTATGCTCCTATAATACCCCGCCTGAAACGTCTGTTTAGAAACAAGGACCATGCAAAGTTGTTACGATGGCACAAAGAAGACCGAAAGACCGACAACATGTTGAGACACCCTGCCGATGGGTCCCAGTGGAGAGCAATTGACAGAGAATTCCCGGAGTTTGTAGAAGACGCAAGAAACTTAAGGTTCGGTTTGAGCACGGATGGTATGAATCCTTTTAGTGAGCAGAGCAGTAGTCATAGCACTTGGCCTGTTACTCTATGTATCTACACCTTCCACCATGGTTATGCATGAAGCGGAAGTTCATTATGATGCCGCTGCTGATCCAAGGCCCGAAGCAACCTAGCAACGACATCGATGTCTTCCTGAGGCCCTTAGTTGAGGAACTCCTGCTTTTATGGAGCAAACCAGGTGTACATGTGTGGGATGAGTAAAAACAGGAACACTTCGACTTGTGAGCATTGCTGTACGTAACAAACAATGATTGGCCTGCCCTAAGTAATCTTTCAGGACAGACAAACAAGGGATATAATGCATGCACACACTGTTTTGATGACCTTGACTGTGTATATTTGAAAAAATGTCGAAAGGTCGTGTACCTTGGCCATCGTCATTTTCTTCCTAAGAATCACCAAGCCAGAAAAAAAGGAAAGCATTGTAAAGAAGAAGTGAAACGAACCAAGCCTGACAACCAAACTGGAGAGGAGGTACTTAATATGGTCAAGGCTGTGCAAGTAGTCTTTGGAAAGGGAGAAGGGGCCGTACCAGTTCCAAAAGATGCTAATGAACGCGCACCCATGTGGAAGAAGAAGTCCATATTTTGGGAGCTACCCTATTGGCATGTCCTAGAGGTCCGCCACGCGATCGACGTGATGCACTTGACAAAGAATGTTTGTGTGAACCTGCTAGGATTCATGGGTGTGTATGGAAAAGGCAAAGATACACTTGAAGCACGACAGGACTTGCAAGACATGAAAGAACGAGACAACCTGCATCCAGAGAAGACAGAAGATGGACGCCATTATTTAAAGCCTGCTAGCTACACTCTTAGCAAAGAAGAGAAGGAAAGCATGTTTGAATGTCTAAGCAGCATCAAGGTCCCATCTGGATTTTCCTCCAATATAAAGAATATAATAAATGTGTGTCAGAGAAAAAATTTCTAAACTTAAAGTCTCATGACTGCCACGTGCTTATGACGCAATTGCTTCCGGTTGCGTTAAGAGAAATTCTACCTCCACATTTACGTCTAGCCACTGTGAAGCTATGTGCATTCCTCAATGCAATTTCTTAGAAGGAAATCAATCAAATGGAACTAGCTGCTCTACAGAATGATGTGGTCCAGTGCCTTATCAGCTTTGAGTTGGTTTTCCCTCCATCCTTCTTTAATATCATGGAACATCTCCTAGTTCACCTGGTCAAGGAGATTAGTATTCTCGGTCATGTGTTCCTACACAACATGTTCCCCTTTGAAAGGTTCATGGGAGTCCTGAAAAAATATGTTCACCAACGTGCTCGCCCAGAAGGAAGTATCGCCAAGGGCTACGGGACAGAGGAGGTCATTGAGTTCTGTGTTTACTATATTCCCGACCTTGACCCAATTTGTGTTCCTGAATCAAGACATGAGGGGAGACTTAGTGGGAAAGGAACACTAGGGAAGAAAACATATATCGGTACGGGAGATGATTATTTCAACAAAGCACACTACACAGTTCTTCAAAACTCCTCCGTGGTGGATCCGTATGTCGAGGTACACAAGAAGTTCCTACGATCCGAGTTTTCAGGGAAGAATGAAGCTTGGATTATGCGTGAACACATGAAAACTTTCGGCGATTGGTTGCGCAAAAAATTTGTTGGTGATGACAGTATTGATGACCAACTGTATTTCTTGGCTAGACAACCATCATGGCACATCCTCACGTACAAAGCCTACGAGATAAATGGAAATATATTTTACACGGTAGACCAAGATAAAAGGAGCACCAACCAAAACAGTGGTGTCCACGTAGATGCCATTAACCCAAATGGAAAAATGCAAACATATTATGGCCGCATAGTTGAGATTTAGGAACTATACTATGCACCTAATTTTAAAGTCCCTTTGTTTAAGTGCCAATGGTTGAAGATGACCGGAGCCGTGGTAACAAATGACAAGGATTATGGGATGACAACAGTGGACCTCGACACTATTGGGTACAAAGACGAACCATTCGTCTTTGCTGCTAATGTGAATCAGGTGTTCTATGTAAAAGACATGTCTACAAAACCAAAGAATGGAAAAAACGATGACAAATCAATTATCAATGAGCCCAAGCGTCACATAGTTCTTTCAGAGAAAAGAAATATTTGGAGAATTGAGGACATCTCAGACATGTCAGAACTTTACGAAAGGGATGACCGAATTGCGCCATTCAGTGTGACCAAAGACCCAAGCATAATTCTAAATGCCGAGGACACTCCATGGTTACGACATGATCATGACCAAGGGACATATGTCAAGAAGAAGATCACTAATGTGCCCGCTTGATGTAGCTAGCTTAGCAGTGTGATGTCGATCAAGTGACATGTGTATTGTGCATTTTGGTCAAATAAATAAAGATCTACATTTGTCAGTGATCAAATTAATGTTTACTAATACTTCTTTTGTAGTCATTTAGTGACTAATGAAGATCTACATTTATCAGTAAAAAAGTTTAGTTCTAAAATGAATGATCTTGATGAGTTATAAAACCTTTGTATTAAAAAGTTTTTCATATAGGGTCATTTAGTGTCTCATTAACAATTTTCTATTTAAGGGTACACTTAAAGGTCGCATAATTGGATAATAAATGGTGAAACACAAATAGTTTAACGTTAAAATAATGCATAAACTAATTTTCTGTTGGTAACCAAGCATTTTATTTTTTTAATTGAACAATATACTTTTGCATTAACCAAATTCTAATGGTTAGTTACATTTATATTTGATATTATAAAAAAGGTAAAAGATTTTATGTTATACATTTTTCTAGTGTATAATAAAGCAAAAAGAAATTTAATGGTTATTTTTTCAAAAATTTGTGACATCTATTTAATTTATTATGCAATTTACAAGACCTAGAGAAATTTATATAGATATTAAACTATATACAATACCAAAACATCTAAAACCTACCCACTTAAATTTCGTTTGGCGCCTAAATAGGCTTTTAGCCACGGTTGGTATTACCAACCGGGGCTAAAGGTCCTTTAGCCCCGGTTGGTAATACCAACCGCGGCTAAAGGCCACCTACCTATATAAGCCACGACCGCCGCCTCCTTCCTTATCTGCCTCTTTCTCGTCTTCCTTCAACCGCGCGACGTCGATCTCGAGCTCCTCCATCCCGCCGCCGCCGTGACCCACTGCGCCGCCGCGACCCTCTGCGACCCTCCGCACCGGCCCCGGCCCGCAGGCCCCCCTCCTCGCCTCGCCTCGTCTCGCGCCCGCACGCCGTCCTCGCGTCGGCGGTGCGCTCTCCCTCGCCGCCACGTACTCCGCGCCGCCACCGCCGCCACCGGCTCCCGTCGCGCCCGAGCCCGCGCCAGAGCCCGCGCCGCCATGCCCGAGCCTGCACGGCCGTCCTCGCCTCGGCTCTCGCGCGCGTCCGCACGGCGTGCGCCGCCGCATCCTGACTCTCGCCGCCGTCGTACGCCCGCGCCACCGCCTCCCGTCGCGCCCGCGCGCCCTTCCCGGCCGCCGCCGCGCCCGAGGCCTGCACCGCTCCCGAGCCGGCCGCCAGCTATCGCCGCCATTGAAGGTGAAAAATAAAGATGAAGAAAGAAAGAAAGAAAGAAAGGGAAAAAGAAGAAAGAAGAAAGAAGGAAGAAAGGAAAGAAGGAGGAAGAAAGGAAGAAGGTAGGGAGAGAAGGAAGAAAAGAAAGAAAGGAAAAAAGGAAAAAGAAATAAAAATTTAGTAAATGCTTTTATAAATTTGTAAATGGATTTGTTAGAAAAAATAGGAAAATTATTAGTTTCTTGTTTTTCACACACTAACATTTTATACATGTTTTTCTAGGTGAAGAAGAAGATCGAAGAAGAAGAAGATCGAATTAGAAGGAAGAAGAAGATAGAAGGTGAATTGTGTGTAAAAAATAGAAATAGATTTTAGTTTTACAAATAGATTTTAGCACTTAGAGAAATATAGACTTTACAAATAGATTTTAGCACTTAGATTTTAGTTTTAGGAAATTGATATATGTTAGTAATATAATTTAGTTTTAGGAAATTGATTTAGTTTTAGTAATGTATTATGTGTACCACATTCATGCTTTTGATATATATATGGATTTCTATATATAGATGTACATGTAAACCCTAGTGTCTACTCTAAACCATTTTGGTTACTCTAAACCCTTTTATTATATACTCACACTTTGTTACACACTTGTTTAGGGTTTACACACATACACACACTTAATTTGTTACACACTTTCCATTATTAGCAAATTAAAAGGGTCACACCTTTCCATTATTGTTATATATATTAAGTGTGTACCATTTTATTAGCAAATTATTACCATAAGTGTCGATTTGATATATATGCGTCTACCCTAACTGTTACACACTTTATTAGCAAATTATTACCATAAGTGTCGATTTGATTTATAGATTTGCCACCAACTGTGGTTACCTTGTAAGGGATAGGCTTTCGATCAGTGCTCGTGAATGGCGGCCAAGGAAAGGACGTCCTGACATTAGTTTTGTCTCTGATCGTGACAAGGAGCTAATTTGGCAAGAAGTCCTTCAACATTTCTCGTTGGATACAGAAGATGAAGCTTTGAAGGGGAGAGTTAGGGACTGGGCTATGAAGAGGATGGCAACATATTTCCAGACCTGAAGAAGAAATTGCATAATGATTTTATCAAGAAGAACCTTACTTCAGATTTCAACAATAAGGCATACGTCAAGTTGAGACCGTTTTGGGATGACTTTGTATCTTTCAAGACATCCGAAGAGGGCGAAGCACGACCGCAACTGAACCAACAGAATGCCCGAGAAAAGCAATACCATCATCACATGGGATCAGGTGGCTACAAGACTGCCATTCCTAAGTGGGAAAAAGAAGAAGAGGACCTTCAAGCTAGGGGAGTCCAACCAGAAGCAAATGACTGGGCTGAGCGCAGTAAGTGGTGGTTTTTTTGTCACGGGGGAGGTAGGGACCCTCAGACCGGGAGATTAATGTATACCGAAGGACTCACAAAAGCAACAAGGAAACTGGTTGAAGCTAAAGCTTTGAGGGACCAAGGAGTATGGTCACCAGATAGAGATAAGGATGAGCTGACATATGCCCTGGGGACTGCGGAACACGGTGGGCGAACGAGAGGTCATGGCGCAGTGCCGTGGAAGCATGCCTTCCCTCAAGATAAAGATACATATAGAAGCCGCCACAGAAAGAAGAAAGAGGAGGAAGCTATGAAATTTAGCATGTCGCAAATGCTTAGTGAAGCACGCGAAGCAGATATTCAAGCAAAAGAGCGAGAAGAGAAACTTGAAGCGAGAATGGCCGAGGAAATCAAAAAGCAAGTGGAGTTAGCAATGAGCCGAATGCAAAGTACTGGATCAGTACCGCAAGTCAACATCAGCCCATCAACTGAGTTGAAAAGCAGTTGTGCTTCCACAGAAGTGCCTCAACCTGGTGATGACGCAAAGCTACGCTTCCCCGTGGATGACATCACAGAACCAAATACACCATGTGAGCTGCAGATTCCAAAGGGAGCTACCACAATCATGGTGGCTACCGGTATTTTATCTCCTATCGACCCTACGAAGACACCAATATGCCATGGGTCAAAAGTAACAGTTGGATATGCTCGCGTCTCGGTGGATAGAGTTGAAAAAGGTCATCGCGATGTTCCACTTGACATTCAAGGAGGTGATGGGGAGACGACTTTAGGACAAGCGAAGAAGACATTTATTTGTTGGCGCAAGCGCTATATCATTTTTGCTAGGGCATCACCTCCTATTGTACCGTCACCGCCTCCTCCTCCTCATCCTAGAGACCTAAGTCAACATTCATCACCTGCTGGTCATAGTGTTGCGAGGGATGATGATGGTGAAATGCACGACACGGCTTCCTCCCCAGAACCTCCACGACGTTCTCCAATGCCGACACCGGCCCCATCGCCTCCACGACGGTCTCCAACATCGCCAGGACGGTCTCCAACGCCGACACCTGCCGCCCCATCTCCAAAAAAGAGGACCGCCACAAAAGCAAAGGTGTCGGCCGCCCAACCAAAACCAAAGAGGCAAGCTATAAGGAAATTTATTGTTAAGATTCCTCAGAAACCTCCATATGAGATGACTGACGAAGAAATAGACGCTTCAGTAAAGTCCGATGTGCAAGCACATTTCCAGAAAATGGAAGACGCCCGTAAAGCAAAGAAAGAAGCTGCACAGCCGTTCTTCTTAGCTCAATCACTTCTAAGGCAGAAGTTGGAAGAAAAGAAGAGAAAGCTACGTGATGCTCCGAAGAAATCTCCAATATCGGACTATGACTGCACTCTTGAAAAGATAATTATTGAGAAGAAAAGAGCAGGGAAGGGTGTCCCACAGCTCGGGGAACAATCGAAGCAATCAGTGCCCCCGCTAGTTGTTGGGAATGAATATGGTTCAAACATGAGCGTGCTAGAAGACTACAATGGCCCCAAGTTCAATTATGATGGTCTACAAGATTTCTTGAAAGGAGCTAATATAACTGCGAATGAATTTTACAGAAATGCACTCATCGCAAATGCCACTGTAGTCGATGAGTTCAAGAGAAGTTATGTACGTGACAGAAGTCTGTACAACCCATCGACCCTCAAGGATCTTGGTACGCAAATGCGCAAGTTAAACTCGTGGTACATGGACGCATGTACCAAAAACCCAGATGACGAATGCATTTGCGTCAGAATTAGACAAGAACATTACTTCCGGGGCGATGACCTTATATTTGTTCCGTATAGTGAGCTCCACCAACTATGCCACATGGACGCTCTAGACAAATCTCTGATGAGCTGCTAGTGTCTGTAAGTGATCATTTCTTTTAGTAATCGGACTATAGCATGTGTATATGTATAGTAACTAACTATCCTCAAACATATATATGCAGAATCTTGATGTTAATGCTCAAACGTAAGGGAGACATGGAAATTGGTTTCATTGATCCATCAATCATATTCTCGGATCCAAACACTCCCCGCGATCAATGGATACCTCAAACGGAGCGGAATTTACGGAGGTTCTTCGTCAACCAAAAGACCAGACAATATATACTCTTCCTCTACAACTTTGGGTGAGTGTTGTTATCGTTTGCACAATTTGTCTTACTTATTACTCAATTTAGCATAAAGATATATATGTTGACTCTATAAACAAATGGAGTTTTCACTGGATACTCATAGTCATCGATATGAGAAGAAGTGCATATATAATCTTTGACTCATTAAGAAAACCACCGGGAGATTACCAAGATATGATAGACATTATCAAGGGGTAACTTTGATCTTTAAATATGGATTCCTGCTCTTTAACTACACTGCAAGAGTTAATTAAGTAATGATCCAATTATTGAACAGAGTTTGGGCTTGATTTGTCCCGAAACACCGTCCGGAACTAGAAGAGACACTACAGGGTCCTCGTATGTTACCTGTAAGTTCTACTAGCTCTCGTAATCTGTTACCTTATCATGCTTTAAGATATGCGTATGATGACGATGGTAATCTTTTCATATCTTACAGTGGATTCTAAGGCAGCCACAAGGCAACAATTTGTGTGGATACTACGTTTGCGAGTACCTCACGGTGTATGCAAGAAGAAATCTTACAGAGAATCTAAAAGTATGTGATATGTATATATAATACATCTATTTTATTTATTTGTTGCTATTAACTTAATCTTATGTATATTAACACTTGTTTCTTTATAATGCAAATTGAAGACGCTATGGTTGCAACAACAAGTGTTGAAAGAAGACCGCCTCAAAGGAATTCAAGAGACATTTGCTGGACTTTTTCTTAAAAAAGTGGTCAAACCTGGAGGCGACTTCTATTACGACCCGGCCGTCCCACTCAAGCCAAATCAAGACGAACATCTGTATGATATTTAAGTGGCGAGAGCGTTCGTGTCTTAAGTCAAGTAACAATGAATAATGATGTAAATTTTATGTGCATATATATATTATACTTATAGAGCCTCCTTTAGCCCCGGTTGGTATTATCAACCGGGCTAAAGATCGAGCTTTAGCCTCGGGCCTGCGAACCGGGGCTAAAGGCGGGGGGGGGGGGGGGGGACATTTAGTCCCGAATCCTTAGCCCCGGTTCAGGCACCGGGGCTAAAGGTCCTTACAGACCGGGGTTAAAAGCCGGTTCTGTACTAGTGTATTAAAACACGTGCACGATATATGCGTGCCTTGTGCCTAGAGTAACAAAGATCAGCAGATGTGGAAATTAAAGTAGGCACTTTAGGCAGCTTGGGGCTCATCAAGAGACATCTTTTGTTGCATGCGATCTGTGTAAAACGTTATACGCATGCATGGTGTAAGCAAGACGTACTCAGCTGAGTTTTAAGTTCACCCACTGCATCCATGTTGTCAATAAGTGGGAGACTTAAAACTTGGCGATAAGAAATCTATGCAGTTGAGCTACTACCTATATATACTTTTGAGATGGCTTTTTCATGGGCCAAAATGTGGTCATTTAGATAATGGAATCTAGGGTCAGCAATTTATCATAATAGCATAGGTGTGGGTAAATTTAAAATTGGTTATTATTATCGATATTAGTTAGAGACTGATGAATTGTGTGATGACTATTTTATTTATTTTTCTATAAGAAGTTCAAGACTTTTATTTTGTGCTAGCATTGTTTGTCATGAGGATTAATGTAGAGGCTTTGTTAGGACCTTCAGTTTGTAATAGCTAGTAATATAGTACTTGATAATTGGTGCTGCAATACATAATAAGTTTGAAACATTGTAAACAGATGCATGCATGATCGATTGCTTGCGTCGATTGTGCTGATTCTTGCACCGCTGAACCGGCTGGCTTATGAAGTGCTGCTTATAGTAGCAGATTGCATCATCATTCGACACGTTGAATACTATAGTGTTAGTATATGTTGCTTCTGGACATTATAAGCTCATGTTGCTTCCACATATGGTTCAGTTCCACATATGCCTAACTGAATTGTGAATTGTCACTGCCGTGGGGAGCCATATATGCTACAACTTTCATGGAGTCCATGCAAAGAATCAGATGGACACGCTGACTTCTCCTGAGAACAAACACAAACACACTCGTTGCACGTGCGCTATACTATATATATCGGACGTACTCGCATCAACTAACGGCAGCGGGCAAGCAAACAAACGTTAGAATTTTCGTCGTGAGAATACCTGCAGGTGGACACACGATTCAGGCACATTTATCTCCTTTTGCCATGCCTGAAGAATGTCGATCAGGAATCCATGGGGGTACGGTATGGCAATGGCATGCAAGAAATGCACACTCCACTGCACATATCTGCTGCCAACCTAACTTAACTCTTCTTCACAAGCAACGCGTCCCGCCTCATCGCGGATCGCGCGCGCCTATATATACGGCCGTTGGCTTGCATATATGCTGCTCAGTACTCACCAACAATTCACCATCCAATTCCAATCCAGGACCATCACCAAGCTGAGCAAGCCTAGCTAGCAACAAGTCCCCTGCGATCAGATACAAAGCTCGATCAAGCTGCACGTACTATATAGCCTTCAGTGTTCTGTTGTGATCATTGTTCTCTTGAGAGTTCAGAAGTCCAGGGCTCCAGGCCGCAACTAACCACCTGCATAGCCTGCCAATGGCATCCAGCAGGAAGCAGATGAAGCTTGTGTTCATGGCGCCTCTCCTCGCGGTGCTCTTCATGTCTGGCACTCTTGAGGCTGCAGGAGCGAGCAATTGCGCCTCAGCTGACGGCACGAACCACTTGCACAGCGATCGCGCCAATGGATCCGCCGCCGCGCCCAGGGGGCGGGTGCTGGCATCGCAGAGCATGTTCAGCGTCGACAGCTACGGCGCCCGCGGCGACGGGAGCCAGGACGACACGCAGGCGCTGGCCAGGGCGTGGAAGGCGGCGTGTGCCTCGCCACGGCCAGCCGTCGTGCTCGTCCCCGACGGTAGGCACTACCTGCTCAAGGTCGTTACTCTCCAGGGCCCGTGCAAGTCCAGCGTCACGCTCACGGTGAAGGGCACGCTGGTGGCGTCGCCGAACAGGGTGGACTGGAGCGACAAGGACATGAGGCATTGGATCGTGTTCAGAAACGTCAACAAGCTCACTGTCAATGGCGGTGGCGCCATCGATGGCAACGGCGACAAGTGGTGGCCACACTCGTGCAAAATCAACAAGGCTCTGGTAAGTGTTGTTTGGTTTATTATCTGAGTATTTGTATGCTTGTGGTTTGGTTTACTAAGAGGTGTCCTGACCTGACCTATGAATTGACTTCTGTTCTTTTTTTCAGCCTTGCAAGGAAGCTCCAACGGCTTTGTCATTCCACTACTGCACCAGTCTCAGGGTGGAGGATCTGAAAATTGTGAACAGCCAACAGATCCACATGTCAGTCGAGGACTGCACCAATGTGCTACTAGCACGGTTGTCAATCACAGCGCCTGGTACGAGCCCTAACACTGACGGCATCCACATCACTCGGAGCAAAGATGTACATGTCACAAACTGCAAGATCAAGACCGGTAAGTAGCTAGCTTGTCCGTGATTCACATCTATCGTTTCAAAAATACGAACACATGGTTGATATATACCCATAATGTTCAGTTTTGATGATGAGTGATTGACTAACACATGAGTGTTTCAGTTTGAGTGTTTACTTTTAACCTCTTTGCGAAAGCAAATGTGTGCCTGTCTATCGGCTTGTGCTGTGCAGGTGCTATGCCTAGTGACAGTAGTCAATGGCGTGGAGAAGGTCGAGTAGAGGCTTGCCGTGCCGATGGACTGAGAGCAGTGAAGGGCGGAAGCGGGGCTCGGACTGAGGGACCATGGGCGCCGGCGGACTAGCAGTGGTGGCTAGTACTTGGCACCGGCGAGCGCGACAAGACATGGAGGTAGACCGAGTCGACCGAGTCAAGACGGCGGACGAGCGGGTCGAGCGGAGGCTCAGGGGACTCGGAGTCCGACCGGGCGAGAACAAGGTGGCTCGAGTCGAGCAGTTTGGTGATTTGGGCCGCAAAACCACCGGAGGACGGTTTTCGAGTTTGGGCCTCAAAACTCGGGGTTCGGTAGTTGAGCCGAAAGCTATCGGTGGCGGGTTTCGCGGGTTTGAGCCTCAAAACCCGGGCGGAGCTTCCGAGGAAGTGGGGATGGCACGTGGCAGAATCCTGGAGGTTGCGTCGAGGCGACGACAACTCCTGGCAGGAAGCGGGGCCGTCCATTCAAAATGCGGGAGATATTTTCCGGAGCTTGGACTGCAATGCTTACGCTAGGTAGTTCACTCATGTATCTAGGGGGGTCTTTGGGAAATAGCCAAAGCCCGATAAATAGGGGGTGAAGGGGTATCCCTCATCCTATCTCTTGAACCCTAATCATTTGCCCCAACTCTCTCTCTCTACCCTCTCTCTAGTTCATGAGATCCCTAGGTTGATTTCACCAACCTCGGTAAGAACTTGAGTTTGTTGCGAGGAATCGGAGGCCGTAACCTCCGTAAGCCATGGTGGCTTCACTTTCTTGATCGTGTCCCCGTTTTGCTTGTGTTCTTCGCGTTTTGCTTTTGCTCCCTCTTTTTCCCGAGATGATTTCTCTTTGTGGGGAGTAGCTCTTGCTAATCCGTTTGAACCAAGTTGTTCGTATTCGTGAGGAGCATCTTTGCACTGAAGGAATTCTCCTCAAACCTCACGAGTGCGTAGATCGGGCAATTTCTTTGTAGCGTTCTTCGTTTTGCTCTCTTCTCCCCCAAATTCGATTGTTCCCGTTTATCCTCTCCAAATGGAGCGATGATTTCTTCGGGATAGCTCCCCAACTATACAAGGATCATGCCTGCAAAATTTAGTTGCAGTTGGAGTTCATTTGATTGAGTTTTGGGAAGATTTGGCGGAGTGAAATCGGTTTTTGTGGGTTTTCTGCGCTCTGTTCGTGAGCATCGGACCAGACGTCGGACCACTTTGCACAGGCTCCGGACCATAGCCCATTGGTCCGGTGGTCTGCCCAAATTCTAGTAGAACAGCCTCTTGCACCGGACCATACCACCGGACCATACCACCGGACCACTTGCATTGGTCCTGTGGTACCGTCGGACCACTTGTCCGAAGCTCGGCTGCTCACTGGGTTGCTGATTTTTCCGTCGGACTACCCTCCGGACCACTCACCGGACCATAGCACCGGACCATAGCAAGTGGTCCTGTGGTCTCGCCGAAAATCTACAGGGAAGCACCTAGCTTCGGACCTAAGCGTCGGACCATACCACCGAACCATAGCAAGTGGTCCTGTGGTCACTGTTGATCGCTGTTTTGGGTGTTTCTCACTCGTCCGGACTCCGATTTGAGTTCCGTTTGTTGCGTTGGTTTCGTAATCACATAGGGAACGTGATGAAGCACTTGTGAGACCAGGTCTCATAAGTTTTTTTGGGTGAGCTCTCTTCCCTTCTCCATAGAGTTTGAGAGCCTCACTATCGGTGTTTCGGTTTGAGTTTTTGGTTTCTGGAAGATCCGATGTACCTCTTGGTCATCACCAAAGGTATCCACCCTCTCTAGGGTCGTGATCTTGCTGGTGGAGTAAGTTTTCTTGCTGGGGTTATTTTTGGGAAGAGTGGCCCGAATATTTGGAGAGAAATTTGAGGCTCCCATTCACCCCCCCTCTGGTCGCCGTTCTCGGTCCTTCAATTGGTATCAGAGCCGGTTAAGGATCATTCCACCTTAAACGGTTTTTGATCCGCGAAGGTGACATGGAGTGAGGTGTTGGCAAACCTTCGTTTTTCGATGGAACGAACTTCTCCTACTGGAAGGTGCGCATGTCCGCCTATCTACAAGGAGTTGATTCGAACATATGGGAGATCTGTGAGAATGAGGGCTATCGTGTTCTTGCGGCTCGTGTTGACCAGCTCCAAATCACTCAACACAACGCAAATAGTCGAGCACGGAGTATCCTCTTCTCGAGTTTGTCACTTCCTGAGTTTGAGCGAGTCTCGAATCTCACTACGGCGCGAGAGATTTGGCAAACACTTGTGCGATATCATGAGGGTAATCCTCAGATCAAGTCCAGACTCTTCGACACATACCGTAGGGAGTACGAGAATTTCGTACAGTTGGTCGGCGAATCTATTGACGGGATGTTCACTCGCTTCCAATCTATCGTCAACAAGATGCGTGCTAATCGAGCCAACTTGCCCTATGATGATCATGAGATGGCTATCAAGCTTTTGCATGCTCTTGATCGGAGGGTGTGGGAGATGAAGGTGGCTGCCATTCAGGAGTCACCGGGGTATGATGCCCTGACCGTGGACGAGCTGTTCAGCAAGCTCAAGTCCTCGGAGATTGACCACCAGACCCGGGCCAAGCTTGAGAACCCATCGAACCCATCCATGGCGTTGGTTTCTGGCCCCGGCGGTGTGTCTTCTTCTTCCTCTAACCCTTCACACTCTTCGTTCTCTTTGTCTTTGATGTCTGTGACAGAGGAACAAGTGGAGGCGCTTGGAGATGATGAGCTGGCCTTGGTCATCACTAAGTTCTCACGATTTCACAACAACCGTTTGAACTGACGACGTGGTGGCTCGGCCAAGGGGTGCTACCGTTGTGGTGATGAGGATCACTTCATCGCAAACGGCCCCAAGAAAGCTGCGGGTGACTTCACCAAGCGCAAGGACAAGCGCGAGCACCGCTTCGAGGACAAGCACAAGGCCAAGGGCGGCCACAACCGGAGATCCTCGAAGGTGATCGACAAGGTGAAGGCCAAGCACCGAGCCTTCCTCGCCTCCCTCAGCGACATCGATGCCTCCTCCGACGGGGGTTCTTCCTCGAGCGATGATGAGTCGAAGGGAAAGGTTGAGGACAAGCTCAACGGCCTCTGCTTCTATGCCGACGCCAAGCACGGTGGCTTTTGCACCATGGCGATTGAAGAAGGCAAGGTCGGGAAGCGCAAGGATGGCCCCGACTACGACTACGACTCCGACACAGCCGAGGTATTACCCACCATCGAATCCCTCTCTCTCAAGCTTGAGTCTCTGAATGATACCTTGCTTAGTCAGGATGCTTTTCTCAAGCATGCTGCTTGTGAGAGGAACGATTTCAAGGCAAAGTACCTTAGCACGCTTCATGAGCTAGAGTTTGCTAAGGCACAAGTGGTGGTTACCGAGGAGGTGGAGTGTGATGCTTGCGCCATTCACATGTCTGATCTTGTCACTCTCCAGGACAAGTATGGCACTCTACTTGAGGAGGTCAGTGAGCTGAAGGCTAGGCCTAGCTTACTTGGTGCGTGCAAGTCTTGCTTAGGCTTGCGTTCTGAGCTGGCATAGAAGGATGCTAGGATTGCTGTGTTAGAGAAGGTCAGCTCAGATAGCACTAGAGAGTCGGATCGCTTTGAGGCTTTGGAGCTTGAGATCGCGTCGTGCAGACACGACAAGATGCGTACCGAGGAAGAAAACACATACCTTCGGTCCATTTTGAGCTGGGTGTCTTGCCGAGAGCCGTGGTTGGGGATGATGCTTAGCCAATGCAAAAGGGCTGGCAGCACGGGAGTAGGCTTTGCTATAGGTGGGAAGGACGATAGCTTGTTCGGTAAGATCGGTGAGTGCAGTGGTTTGAGCGAGAGTGAGAAACCCACCACAACTCCCAATCTTACCAAGATCACTCCACCTAAGCCTACCAACCCCTCTGAGTTTCCTGTGAGAGATGGTGTGTTTGAAGAGCCACCCAAAACCACTCCACAGAAGCAAGTGTGGATTGCCAAACCGAACCATCTTCGCAACCCACTTGACACACTGCCATACATCTCTAGTGATCCCCTTCCTAAGAAAGCTAGAGCCACCCAACCCAACAAGAGAGTGCCTACCAAGAATATGGTGAGGTACCATTGTGAGTATTGTGAGCGGGATGGGCACTTGGCTGAGTTTTGCTGTAGGAGGAAGAGAGATGATCGGAGGTACGTTGAGTTGAACAACCGGGACATGTACCACCCACGAGTTGGGGTGCGTGAACCGGAAGTTCAGAGGCGCACTTCTAGACGTAGAGGTACAATGCCTCAAGGTGCTAGGCCTCAGGAGGCGAGACCATGTGGTGGTCGTGCCCGGCGTGGTACCAGTTGTGACCCATACGACTACGGGCCTCGTGGCAGTGGCTTTACTCCACCCTTCTCTAGCGGACCATGTTTTCTCTATCGTGGTGATCGCTATCCTCCCGTGGGGCAGGAGATGCTTGGTTTTTCTCCTAACCCATTCTTTGGGCAAGTGGGACAACACTGGTATCCTTCACAGTTTACTAACCCCAATGTTGGTCCGTTTGCTCACTCTATGTCTTTTTATTGATGTAGGAAGGAGGACTGGAGGAGACTTGGCTTGTGGATTTCGGATGTTCACACCATATGACCGGAAGTGCCAAGTGGTTCTCCAGCCTCGACCCCGTGCGCCACACCGAGTACATCACTTTCGGGGACAAGAGTAAAGGTAAGGTTGTCTCCCGGGGGTCCATCCGAGTCAATTCATCTTTTGTCCTCAAGGATGTTGTTTTGGTTGCGAATTTGCATTTTAACCTTCTATTGGTTTCGCAACTCCTTGAAGACGGTTTTGAGGTGAGCTTTAAGCCAAACTTGTCTCGGATTTTGGACTCTCGTGGTGAGCTTGTTTGCCGGATTTTACCCTTCGGGAAGGTTTTTCATGCGGATTTTTCTATCTCTTCCGGACCTTCTCGTTGTCTTCTTGCCGGTTCTTCTTCCGAGCTTTGGAAGTGGCATAGGAGATTGGGACATTTGAGTTTTGACTTGCTTGCAAGGCTTAGCTCAATGGACCTTATCCAAGGATTGCCAAAGCTGAAGTTCGAGAAAGATTTAGTTTGCCATCCTTGCAGACATGGCAAGATGGTTGCTGCTTCCCATCCTCCCGTAACTCAAATTATGACCTCAGAACCTGGCGAGCTCTTACAGATGGACACAGTTGGTCCAGCTCGGGTTAGGTCGGAAGGAGGGAAGTGGTATGTGGTTGTAGTCGTTGATGACTACTCGAGGTACTCTTGGGTGTTCTTTTTGGAGAGTAAGGATGAGGCTTTTATGCATGTGCGTGATCTGATTTTGAGATTGCAAAATGAGCTACCTAAGCATGCCATGAGAGCTATTCGCAGTGACAATGGCACAGAATTCAAGAATGCTCAATTTGCATCTCTTTGCTCTTCTTTGGGTTTGGATCACCAATTTTCCTCTCCTTACACTCCCCAGCAGAATGGTGTTGTTGAGCGCAAGAATCGGACCCTTGTTGAGATGGCCAGGACGATGCTCGATGAGCATAGGACTCCTAGGCGGTATTGGGCCGAAGCGATTAATTCTGCTTGCTATGTTTCCAATCGCATTTTTCTCCGGGCTTTCAAGAAGACTTCATATGAGTTGCGATTTGGGAGACCACCCAAGGTAAGTCACCTACGGGTGTTTGGGTGCAAGTGATTCATCCTCAAAAAGGGCGGTAAGTTGGACAAATTTGAATCACGGTCTTCTGACGGTATCTTTCTTGGTTATTCTACTCACTCTCGTGCTTATCGTGCTCTTAACCTTGAAACTAACCGAGTGATGGAGACTTGTGAGATTACTTTCGATGAGACCATGCCTTGTAGTTCCACTGCTTTTGAGCTTGCAGGTGATGATGAGGTGAACACTAGCATCTTTGTGGATGAGGAGCAGGACGATGCCGATTGGGGTGATCCTGAGCCAACTCCACCGGCTGCCCCCGTCGACCCTGCGACGTCCACTTCGGCTCACGGCCCCGACCCCTCTACTTCTTCGACTTGGGGACCGTTCTAGCAGCCCCGAGATGTTGGACACGCATTGATGGATCCGGATTGGGTTAATGCCATGCATGAGGAGTTAGAAAACTTTGAGAGAAACCGCGTTTGGGTCTTAGTTCCTCCACCACTTAGTTGCCATCCCATAGGTACCAAATGGGTTTTCAAAAATAAACAAAGTGAAGATGGGGTGGTAGTGTGTAACAAGGCTAGGTTGGTAGCGCAAGGCTTTTGTCAAAAGGAGGGAATAGACTATGAGGAAACTTTTACTCCCGTAGCTCGTTTAGAAGCCATTAGAATCCTTCTAGCTTTTGCGGCTTCTAAGGGTTTTAAAATTTTTCAAATGGACGTTAAAAGTGCTTTCTTAAACGGCTACATAGAGGAGGAAGTTTATGTTAAACAACCTCCCGGTTTCGAAAATCCCAAGTTTCCAAACCATGTTTTTAAACTTCACAAAGCTTTGTATGGTTTGAAACAAGCCCCTAGAGCATGGTATGATAGGTTGAAAACGTTTTTGCTTGCTAAGGGTTTTAAAATGGGATCGGTAGATAAGACGTTGTTTCTCCTCAAGCAAGGCAAAGACACTCTCCTTGTTCAAATATACGTGGATGATATCATGTTTGGTGGTTCTTCTCATGCTCTTGTTGCCAAGTTTGCAGATCTTATGAGCAGGGAATTTGAGATGAGCATGATGGGAGAGATGACCTTCTTTCTCGGGTTGCAAATCAAGCAAACCCGAGAAGGGACGTTTGTGCACCAAGGTAAGTACACGAAGGACATCCTAAAGAAGTTTGACATGGGCGAGGCAAAGCCCCTCTCGACGCCCATGTCAACCACGACTGCCTTGGATGCGGACAAGGAAGGAGAGGCGGTGGATCAGACGGAGTACCGAAGCATGATCGGGTCGCTTCTGTACTTGATAGCGACTTGGCCGGACATTCAGTTCGCCGTCTGCTTGTGTGCGTGCTTTCAGGCGTCCCCACAAACTTCGCACAATCAGGCGGTGAAACGCATCATGAGGTACTTGCGCTTCACTCCCGAATTTGGTCTTTGGTTTTCCGCCTCCTCCTCTCTTGTGCTTTGTGGTTATTCTGATGCCGACTTTGCCGGTTGTCATCTTGATCGGAAGTCCACTTCTGGGACTTGCCCGTTTCTCGGGTCTTCTCTTGTGTCTTGGTCTTCTCGCAAACAGTCTAGCGTGGCACAGTCGACGTGCGAAGCTGAGTACGTTGCCGCAGCTAGCTGTTGCTCTCAGTTGCTTTGGATGGTTGCAACTTTGAAGGATTTTGGTCTTGAGCTTACTAAAGTGCCTCTGTTGTGTGATAGCACGAGTGCCATTAGTGTGGCCAAAAACCCTGTGCTTCATTCTAAGACCAAGCACATTGATGTTCGATTTCATTTTCTGAGAGATCACTATGAGAAGGGCGACATTGACCTCTGGCATGTCGATACCCAAAACCAGCTTGCGGATATTCTCAAAAAACCTCTCGATCAAGCTGCGTTTTCTCGTCTTCGGGGCGAGTTGGGTGTTTGCTTTCCTTTTTAGAGGAGGAAAGCTTTGTGTATCTTAGTTCTTTTGGTTCTCATTTGCCTTTTCTTTCTCTTTCTTTCTATTGGTGTCATTGCATTTTGCATCTCATTTGCATTTGTGACTTAGTTCATTTTAAGCTTCATACCTATAGCCGATATAATGAATCTATGCTCTGTTTGAGGTGCTTTATGTGTCTATAGTGTTGCCTAACTTAGACTCTCTTTGATCTCTTGATATGCAATAGAGCTAAGTTAGAAAAGCTTTAAAACTGAATTTAATTCCCCATATCACCTCTAAAATGGCACTAGCATGTGTAGGCTTTTGAAGATCCTTCTTGGCTGCCTTATATATAGCTTGTAACTATGGCTCTTCGTTGTTTCATTCACTTCCATTGAGCACCATGCTTAAAATTGATCTAAAATGAAATTGCTCTCTGTTTTGTGAATTGGAAAGATCGAGTTGGGTTTGCATTGTGAGCACTTCACCGTGTGTTCGAGACTGCTTCCCATATGGGTTGATACTTGAGCAGTGTCGTGTATGACCAAAACCGGTGTGTTAAGTCCTTTGACTTCGCCCGGTTGGTAAGCAGTGGCATCACTTTGCTTACAACCACTCGCATACAACTTAAATGTGCCTAAAACTGAATTTTGACTGCGAAACTCTGAAATTTGAAACATTCTTTCTGTTGGGTCATTGGCTTGTTGTATGAACTTTGCTAGGGATAGTTTTACTTGCTATACATGAGATTGCTTTGAGATAGGTCCTATCTTGTTTGCCATGTCTAGTTGTCTCTAGGAGGTGATACCCATTCCTTGCTCACACATGTAATGCTCTCTAAAATAGCTTCTAAAGTGATCTTTAGCTCAACCTGAGTCTTAGTTGGGCACGTAGAGCTTTTCCTATTCTCACAGGATCACATCACTTAGAGCATCCTTTCATTGTCTTAGCTCTATGTATGAAGCTTGCTGCACTCATTTTGTATATCATGACATTTGTGGCCGGCTCTTGAGTTTTGGGCTTTGATGAGTTTCATGTGTCAACAAGCGGGAGAGATGTGCATTTCACTCCATCTACACTTAAGGGGGAGAGTTGTGCATTGTGGGAAGAAAGCATGGGGGAGAGATATGTGTTCAAGGGGTAATTGTGACTCTTTTCAGGGGAAAATGTGTCTCTTTTCACCTTTTTCTTGGTATCTTGTGTATGCTTTCGCCCAGGGGGAGCTTTTGCTAGATGTGTTGAGCCTTTGCCTCCTCTGGAGGGTCTAGCTTGTGTTTTGGCTCCAACAGGTTTCGATTGGCTTCTTGAGCTTTATGCGCTTCAATTGGTTTCTTTGAGCTTCTCTTGTTGCTTCAATTGGTATTCTGAGTTTTGAGAGCTGCGATTGGTATCTTGCTTTGCTAGAGGTGTTGAGCCCGTTTTCTGCCTCTTCTTGAGGGCTAGTTTTGTTTTGCTTGGTTGCGTTGAGCCGTTGCCCATGTCTTTGGGAACCAAGTTTTGGATGCGTTTTGCTTCTCTCAAGTGACCCCGTTTTGGCTTTCTTAGCTTTTGGTCATTTAGAGAGCTTTACCTTATTGGCTCAAATCTGAAATGCACTTGTGTTGACAATGCACTCATCAAGGGGGAGATTGCGAACACATGGTTGATATGTGCCCATGATGTTCAATTTTGATGATGAGTGATTGACCAACACATGAGTGTTTCAGTTTGAGCGTTTACTTCTAACCTCTTTGTGAAAGCAAATGTGTGCCTGTCTATCGGCTTGTGGTGTGCAGGTGCTATGCCTAGTGACAGTGGTCAATGGCGTGGAGAAGGTTGAGTAGAGGCTTGCCGTGCCGATGGACTGAGAGCGGTGAAGGGCAGAAGCGGGGCTCGGACTGAGGGACCATGGGCGCCGGCGGACTAGCAGTGGTGGCTAGTACTTGGCACCGGCGAGCGCGACAAGACATGGAGGTAGACCGAGTCGACCGAGTCAAGACGGCGGACGAGCGGGTCGAGCGGAGGCTCAGGGGACTCGGAGTCCGACCGGGCGAGGACAAGGTGGCTCGAGTCGAGCGGTTTGGTGGTTTGAGCCGCAAAACCACCGGAGGACGGTTTCCGAGTTTGGGCCTCAAAACTCGGGGTTCGGTAGTTGAGCCGAAAGCTACCGGTGGCGGGTTTCGCGGGTTTGGGCCTCAAAACCCGGGCGGAGCTTCCGAGGAAGCGGGGATGGCACGTGGCGGAATCCTGGAGGTTGCGTCGAGGCGACGGCAACTCCTGACAGGAAGCGGGGCTGTCCATTCAAAATGCGGGAGATATTTTCCGGAGCTTGGACTGCAATGCTTACGCTAGGTAGTTCACTCATGTATCTAGGGGGGGTCTTTGGGAAATAGCCAAAGCCCGATAAATAGGGGGTGAAGGGGTATCCCTCATCCTATCTCTTGAACCCTAATCATTTGCCCCAACTCTCTCTCTCTCTCTACCCTCTCTCTAGTTCATGAGATCCCTAGGTTGATTTCACCAACCTCTGTAAGAACTTGAGTTTGTTGCGAGGAATCGGAGGTCGTAACCTCCGTAAGCCATGGTGGCTTCACTTTCTTGATCGTGTCCCCGTTTTGCTTGTGTTCTTCGCGTTTTGCTTTTGCTCCCTCTTTTTCCCGAGATGATTTCTCTTTGTGGGGAGTAGCTCTTGCTAATCCGTTTGAACCAAGTTGTTCGTATTCGTGAGGACCATCTTTGCACCGAAGGAATTCTCCTCAAACCTCACGAGTGCATAGATCGGGCGATTTCTTTGTAGCGTTCTTCGTTTTGCTCTCTTCTCCCCCAAATCCAAGTGTTCCCGTTTATCCTCTCCAAATGGAGCGATGATTTCTTCGGGATAGCTCCCCAACTATACAAGGATCATGCCTACAAAGTTTGGTTGCAGTTGGAGTTCATTTGGTTGAATTTTAGGAAGATTTGGCGGAGTGAAATCGGTTTTCGCGGGTTTTCTGCGCTCTGTTCGTGAGCGTCGAACCAGGCGTCGGACCACTTTGCACAGGCTCCGGACCATAGCCCATTGGTCCGATGGTCTGCCCAAATTCCAGCAGAACAGCCTCTAGCACCAAACCATACCACCGGACCACTTGCATTGGTCCTGTGGTACCGTCGGACCACTTGTCCGGAGCTCGGGTGCTCACTGGGTTGCTGATTTTTCCGTCGGACTACCCTCCGGACCACCCACCAGACCATAGCACCGGACCATAGCGAGTGGTCCTGTGGTCTCGCCGAAAATCTGCAGGGAAGCACCTAGCTTCGGACCTAAGCGTCGGACCATACCACCGAACCATAGCAAGTGGTCCTGTGGTCACTGTTGATCGTTGTTTTGGGTGTTTCTCACTCGTCCGGACTCCGATTTGAGTTCTGTTTGTTGCGTTGGTTTCGTAATCACGTAGGAACTTGATGAAGCACTTATGAGTGTTTTTGGGTGAGCTCTCTTCCCTTCTCCATAGAGTTTGAGAGCCTCACTATCGGTGTTTCGGTTTGAGTTTTTGGTTTCTGGAAGATCCGTTGTACCTCTTGGTCATCACCAAAGGTATCCACCCTCTCTAGGGTCGTGATCTTGCTGGTGGAGTAAGTTTTCTTGCTGGGGTTGTTTTTGGGAAGAGTGGCCCGAATATTTCGAGAGAAATTTGAGGCTCCCATTCACCCCCCCTCTCTGGTCGCCGTTCTCGGTCCTTCAAAAAATATGCCACTATCGTATCTTCAAACTTTCGTTGAACGATTCTTAAAAAAAACTTTCATTGAAGTCATCATATTTTGTTTCTGCTGAATTTCGCAGGGGATGATTGCATGTCAATCGAGAACGGGACTCATAATCTTCATGTCTCCAAAGTTGTTTGTGGTCCAGGGCATGGGATCAGTATAGGAAGCTTAGGAGATGACAACTCAAGAGCTGAGGTCTCTGGCATTATCATAGACTCAATGCAACTATATGGCACGACTAACGGGGCACGCATCAAAACCTACCAGGGAGGAAGTGGATACGCCAAGGATATCATGTTCCAAAACATGGTCATGTACGATGTCAAGAACCCAATAATCATCGACCAGAACTACTGCGACAAGGCCAAGCCGTGCGGGGAACAAGAATCAGCAGTGCAGGTCAGCAATGTCATCTTCAAGAACATTAGAGGGACAACCAGCACCAAGGATGCCATCAAGATGAACTGCAGCAAGAATGTCCCATGCCAAGACATTGCCTTGCAAAACATCGACCTAAAAATGCAGGGCGGCAAGGGCAATACACAGAGCACATGCCAGAATGCAAAATGGAGAAAATCCGGGGCAGTTCTCCCACACCCTTGCACTGACAAAAGCTAGGATGGGTTGGATTTGAGCAATTTATAGCATGTAAATACAAGGGTATATACAAACTAGTCAAAATGGTGTTTAATTGTATTTGTTAATTTGTTGGTGTAACATACTTGTAAATTCTTTCAATAGCTGATGCCTTCATGGTTAACACATTTTATATTGTCAGATGAGGATTGAATGTATACACTAAATAACATGTTGGCCATAGATAATTCCGTGATACTCTCAAACTTTTGGACGATATCTTGACATGTTTCGTGATTTTCGTACTTTGTCTGCATTTTATATAATTTTAAAACAAATCTCACGCAAGTTGGTGGGCAAGTTCCTGAACAAGATGTTTGAAATTTCGCACCTCTCCTTGGATACGGATTCGAAGTACACTTGAAAACATGAAAAATATTTATACATAAAAGGTGCTATTTACAAATTACAGAGTTTAAAAAGCTCAAAGCAAAACAGATGGAAGACATTACAGGAAATTCTCTCGCCACAAGTCCAATGCTACAAAATATTTGGTAGGGCTCGTCCAGAGAAGCCGTAGCCGAAACCCGGAGAAAATCCCTATCAAACATGTCTTATTAACTATGAAAATACATCAACACATAACTCACTAGTTGCAACTATAAAATAAGCAATTTAAACGGAGACCTAGCTTGTACTGATGATACGTGTCCTACTTAATTGGGCCTTTTCATTTCGATCTCGATCTCTTCCAGCACACGAAAAGTGAAAGTAGCTATAGGATCAGCTGTAGTTGCTGTAGCGTACTCTCTCCATGCACGCTGCTATATATGCAACGACCGGTCTACCTCCTCCAAGATCGATGAAGCCTATCGAGCGCGGCAACTGGCCGGCCGGCATGGCTTGGACCGGCAAGCCACCCGACGAGAGTTTGGCAGCACACTACTGACTATGCATCACGTACGTACGTTTTTTTTAATAATAAAAGACACGTACGCAGAGCGTTATGCACATCACGTACGTACTTGCCCGTACGTGTGTCCACCCACTTCTCCCGATCGATCATACTCGACGATTGCTCAATTAAAACGCGCGCACACACGATATATATGTGTGCCTTGTGCCTAGTAATTAACAAAGATAAGCAGATGTGAAAATTAAAGTAGGCACTACAGGCAAAGGGGCCATCTCAAGACATCTTCAAGCTAGCGCAGGGTAACAATGGATAACACTTTTGTTGCATGAGCTGATCTGTGTATAAAACGTTATATATAGCTCTGATGGATATATAGTATAACAACATGCATGCATGGCGTAAGGACATACTAGTTCAGTTTGCGGAAAAACAAGACTCCGCCGAATTTGAAGTTCATCCACAGCATCAATGTTAAGTTGGAGACTTATTAAGGGTCTGTTTGGTAAAGCTTATTATAGTTTCATTAAGTTGTTATAAGTTTTTTTTTTGTCAAACATCTTTTTCAAAACAGCTTTACCCATGAAGCTGTTTTTCCTCTCTCTCACAAAGATATGAAGTTGGATGAAGTGAAAATAGTAGCTTATCACAACTCTCTCTCCTCCCTTTCTCTCTCACATGCATGCATAAAGTTATTGGTGAAGCTGTTTTGCCAAACATTTTTTCCAAAACAGCTCAGCTTCACCTAGAGAGTTGTTTATAAAACTATTTTCTAAAAAAAACAGCTTTGAAGCTGAGCTGTACCAAACATGCCCTAAGTCTTGGCGATAAGATATCTAAGCAGTTGAGCTAAACCTAATAATATAACTTTGAAGGATTATATTTTTCATGGTGGCCAAAGTGGTAATTTAGATTGAAATTAAATTTAATGGGTTACTAGCTTAGACTATCTATATGATAATGGAAGTGTCAGCAATTTATCATAATATATTTATTTTTCTTTAAGAAATTCAAGATTTGTTTTGCTAGCATTATTACCTGTCATGATGATTAACGAGGGCCTTCAATTTGTAATAGTTAGTAAGATATTTGATAATTGGTGCATGCTAACTTGTAAACAGATGCATGCATCATCGATTCCTTACGTCGATTGTGCTGACTCATGCACTACTGAACTGGCTGGCTTATGAAGTGATGCTTATAGTAGCAGATTGCATCATCATTCGACACGTTGAATACTATAGTGTTAGTATGTTGCTTCCGGACATTATAAGCCCGTGTTGCTTCCGGACATCGTCGTCATATCGAGAAATTGTACTTTTAAAGCATGGTTCAGTTCCAGATATACCTAACCGAGTAATTAATGAATTGTCACTGCCATGAGGACCCTCATGCTGTGGCATATACTTCCTGACTGGAAAGAATCAGATGAACATGCGTGATGACTTGTCCTGAGAACAAACACAAACACTCGTGCACGTGCGCTATACTATATCGGACGCACTCGGTCGTATAAACGGCAGCGGGCAAGCAAACAAACGTTGGAATTTTCGTCGTGAGAATACCTGCAGGTGGACACACACGATTCAGGCACATTTATCTTCTTTTGCCATGATTGATTGCTTGAGTCGATTGTGCTGACTCTTGCACTACTGAACGCCGGCTGGCTTATGAAGTGCTTATAGTAGCAGGTTGCATCATCATCGACACGTTGAATACTATCGTGTTAGTATATATGTTGCTTCCGGAGATAAGCCCCTGTTGCTTCCGGACATCGTCATATCGAGAAATTGTAAAAACCATGGTTCAGTTCCGCATATGCCTAACTGAATTGTGAATTGTCACTGCCGGCGTGGACCTCATGCTCCAATTTTCATGGAGTCCACTGCAAAGAATCAGATGGACATGCTGACTTCTTCTGAGAACAAGAAAACAAACGTTAGAATTCTTCAGGTGGACACACGATTCAGGCACATTTATCTTACTATTTTGCCATGCCTGAAGAATCTCAGGAATGCATGGGGGTATGGCAATGGCATGCAAGAATGCACACTCCACTACACATATCTGCTGCCAACCTAACTCTTCTTCACAAGCAACGCGTCGCGGATCGCGCGCGCCTATATATACGGCCGTTGGCTTGCATGCTGCTTAGTACAGTACTCACCAACAAGTCACCATCCAATTCCAATCCAACACAATCACCAAGCTGAGCAAGCCTAGCTAGCAACAAGTCCCCTGCGATCATAAACAAAGCTCAAGCTGCACTATAGCCTTCAGCTTCAGTTCTGTTGTGATCTTTGTTCACTTGAGAGTTCAGAAGTCCAGGCCGCAACAAGCCACCTGCACAGCCTGCCAATGGCATCCAGCAGGAAGCAGATGAAGCTTGTGTTCATGGCGCCTCTCCTCGCGATGCTCTTCATGCCTGCCACTCTTGAGGCTGAAGGAGCGAGCAATGGCACCTCGCCTGATGGCATGAACAACAACTTGGACAGCCCTCGCACCAATGGATCCGCCAGGGGCCGGTCGCTGGCTTCGCCGTCGTCACAGAGCGTGTTCAGCGTCGACAGCTACGGCGCACGCGGCGACGGGAGCCACGACGACACCCAGGCGCTGGCCAGGGCGTGGAAGGCAGCGTGCGGCTCGGCACGGCCAGCCGTCGTGCTCATCCCCGACGGCAGGCACTACCTGCTCAAGCTCGTCACTCTCCATGGCCCGTGCAAGTCCAGCGTCACGCTCACGGTGAAGGGCACGCTGGTGGCGTCTCCGAACAGGGCGGACTGGAGCGCCAAGGACAGGAGGCACTGGATCGTGTTCCGAAGCGTCACAAGCTAGTACAGAAACCACCTTTCACTGACTTTCAAAAACGGCTTTACCTCCGGTGAGAATTACGTCCGGGGATAAAGGGACCTTTAACCCCGATTGCCCGATTGGTAACACCAACCGAGACTAAAAGTCCCCTCCTAACGGCTCGTTGGTCAGACATTGTCAGGGGGGGACTTTTAGTCCTGGTTGGTGTTACCAACCGGGGCTAAAGGTCCACCTTTAGCCTCGGTTGGTATTACAAACCGGGGTTAGACCTTTAGCCCCGGTTTAAGGCACAAACCGAGGCTAATTCGGGAACTTTAGTCCCGGCTGTTTCTATAGACCGGGACTAAAGGTCCCCCCCTATTTGAACTCTCTTCCTTCCCCTACCCGAGCCCGAGAGCTCATTTCTTCCCCTCTCTGTTCTTGCTCTTGTTCTTGGTGTTCTTCATCTCCTCTTCGGTCATTGCTTCATTTGATCACTTCTACGCCTCCATCGACTCGTTGAAAGGTTACTATCTTCAACCTCTCATGTTTTAGCGGCAACATATATTGTTTCTTATTCTAGATGTGATTTTTCTTTATGATTTTCTCTTTTTTGCCATTTTAAGTTTCATTCACTTGACATTTTTTGAATATTTTTAACAAGACAACTAAAATTAGTATTCTAAGTATACACCTTTCATTTCTAGGATATTATATGTTCCACATTTCAAGATTAGTTAAGCTTAGTTTGAGAAATATATAGATTCTTATTAGGATATTATTAAATGATGAATTTATGGTGGATTGTTCTTGATTTATATATGTGCCACTTGAGTTTAAAATAATTATATATTTAGATGAAGAAGGTAGCTACCTAGAATACTTTAGTTGTATATATGGTAAATTTTAGTTGTTTTATTTTTTTTTTGTTTAAAATATAAGGAATTTATAATATCTAGTTTGAAAAATGAGTATAGAGAGTAGATGACAACTGCTTCGGGACACTCGGCCTCTGATCGGGTTCCAAAGCGACTAAGGTCAAACCTCCCTCTCATTATCTGTGGCAAGTGTATGCAAAAGACTGTGAAAGAGTACCGAGTGGGGAAGCCGGGTCCCAACAACGGTCGGATCTTCTATACGTGTCCAGATCGCAATGTGAGTTCTATATTTTGTCACATTTGATGGTTATGGTTAATTTGTACCTATATTTCCTGATGATTTTGATTAAAGTGTTGATTTTTTATTTCTATTTTCAGTGGGATGGCACTGGATGTCGCGGCTGGTACTGGGAGGAAGAGTATGTTACACACGACGCGAAGGCTACGAAGGATGATGAGGCAGTGAGCCAGCTCAAGAAGCCTGTCGATGCTGAGCAGAAGAATAATGATTTGTCTGCTTTAGTTGGGATTGGTCGGGAGATCATTATGCTACTAAAGTGCATTTTAGGTTTTATGTGTATAGTGCTAGTGGTCTTAGCATACGCTATGTCGAGGCTTTCATAGAGCATACATTAGTATTTGTATGAATCGGAAATGACACATGATGGTGTTCCATCTCGATCATGTTATTTTAATGCAGACGACCTTTCGTTCGGTATTTTATAATTTCATTTTTTGATCAAAATAAGAAATTTAATTATGTTTTGGGTCATATAATGCAGACGATGACACGCGATTGGATGTACAATGTTGATCGCCGCTCCAAAGAGTTCTTTGATGGCGTGCATGGTTTCTTAAGAGCGTCTGAGGCAAATAAGAGGAATGGTAATTTCATGTGTTATCCATGCACCTTGTGCAAGAATTTGAAGAAATATTCCAGGTCAAGGACTGTTCACTCACACTTGTTGAAGTCGGGTTTCATGTCAAACTATATTTGTTGGACCAAACATGGAGAAACCGGAATTATGATAGAAGAAGACGAAGAAGAACAATTGGACCCTGACGACATTATTGCTCCATATGGTGACTTCAATGATACTGCAATGGATGAAGCAGAAGAAGAAGAGGCAGGGGCAGGGGCAGAGGACACACTCTCTGAAGATGATGGTCTTGGTGAAGTCATTCGTGATGCACAAAGAGATTGTGAAAGTGAAAAAGAGAAAGCTAAGTTTGACCGCATGCCAGAGGACCACAAGAAACTATTATACCCGAGCGCCGAAGATTGGCAAAATAAGTTGGGTACAACACTAGAGTTGCTACAATGGAAGGCAAAAAATGGCATATCCGACAAGGCATTTGGACAATTACTCAAGATTAATAAAAAGATGCTTCCGAAGCCTAACGAATTGTCTGCCACTACGTACGAAACAAAACAGGTCGTGTGCCCTCTGGGATTAGAAATACTGAAGATACATGCATGTCCTAATGACTGCATCCTGTACCGTGGCAAGGACTACGAGAATTTGGATGAATGTCCAGTATGTAAAGCGTCGCGGTATAAGATCAGGCGAGATGACCCTAGCGATGTTGAGGGCGAAGAGCGTCCTAGGAAGAAAATCCCTACCAATGTTATGTGGTATGCTCCTATAATACCCCGCCTAAAACGTCTGTTCAGAAACAAAGACCATGCAAAGTTGTTGCGATGGCACAAAGAAGATCGTAAGACAAACAACATCTTGAGACACCCTGCTGATGGGTCCCAGTGGAGAGCAATTGACAGAGAATTGTCGGAGTTTGCAGAAGACACAAGAAACTTAAGGTTCGGTTTGAGCACGGATGGTATAAATCCTTTTAGTGAGCAGAGCAGTAGTCATAGCACTTGGCCTGTTACTCTATGTATCTACTACCTTCCACCATGGTTATGCATGAAGCCGAAGTTCATTATGATGTCGTTGTTGATCCAAGGCCCAAAGCAACCTAGCAACGACATCGATGTCTTCCTGAGGCCTTTAGTTGAGGAACTCCTGGTTTTATGGAGCAAACCGGGTGTACATGTGTGGGATGAGTACAAACATGAACACTTCGACCTACGAGCATTGTTGTACGTAACAATCAATGATTGGCCTGCCCTAAGTAATCTTTCAGGACAGACAAACAAGGGATATAATGCATGCACACACTATTTTGATGACCTTGACTGTGTATATCTGAAAAAATGTCGAAAGGTCGTGTACTTTGTCCATCGTCATTTTCTTCCTAAGAATCACCAAGCCAGAAAAAAAGGAAAGTATTGTAAAGAAGAAGTGAAACGAACCAAGCCTGACAACCAAACTAGAGAGGAGGTACTTGATATGGTCAAGGCTGTGCAAGTAGTCTTTGGAAAGGGAGAAGGGGTCGTACCAGTTCCAAAAGATGCTAATGGAAGCGCACCCATGTGGAAGAAGAAGTCCATATTTTGGGAGCTACCCTATTGGCATGTCCTAGAGGTCCGCCACGCGATGACGTGATGCACTTGACAAAGAATGTTTGTGTGAACCTGCTAGGATTCATGGGTGTGTATGGAAAAGGCAAAGATACACTTGAAGCACGACAGGACTTGCAAGACATGAAAGAACGAGACAACCTACATCTAGAGAAGACAGAAGATGGACGTCATTATTTAAAGCCTGCTAGCTACACTCTTAGCAAAGAAGAGAAGGAAAACATGTTTGAATGTCTAAGCAGCATCAAGATCCCATTTGGATTTTTCTCCAATATAAAGAATATAATAAATGTGTCACAGAAAAAATTCCTAAACTTAAAGTCTCATGACTGCCACGTGCTTATGGCGCAATTGCTTCCGGTTGCGTTAAGAGGAATTCTACCTCCACATTTACGTCTAGCCACTGTGAAGCTATGTGCATTCCTCAATGCAATTTCTCAGAAGGCAATCGATCCAATGGAACTAGCTGCTCTACAGAATGATGTGGTCCAGTGCCTTGTCAGCTTTGAGTTGGTTTTCCCTCCATCCTTCTTTAATATCATGGAACACCTCCTAGTTCACCTGGTCAAGGAGATTAGTATTCTCGGTCCTGTGTTCCTACACAACATGTTCCCCTTTGAAAGGTTTATGGGAGTCCTGAAAAAATATGTTCACCAACGTGCTCGCCCAGAAGGAAGCATCGTCAAGGGCTACGGGACAGAGGAGGTCATTGAGTTCTGTGTTGACTATATTCTCGACCTTGACCCAATTGGTGTTCCTAAATCAAGACACGAGGGGAGACTTAGTGGGAAAGGAACACTAGGGAAGAAAACATATATCGGTACGGGGGATGATTATTTCAACAAAGCACACTACACAGCTCTTCAAAACTCCTCCGTGGTGGAGCCGTATGTCGAGGTACACAAGAAGTTCCTACAGTCCGATTTTTTAGGGAAGAATGAAGCTTGGATTATGTATGAACACATGAAAACTTTCGGCGATTGGTTGCGCAAAACATTTGTTGGTGATGACAGTATTGATGACCAACTGTATTTCTTGGCTAGACAACCATCATGGCACATCCTCACGTACAAAGCCTACGAGATAAATGGAAATATATTTTACACGGTAGACCAAGATAAAAGGAGCACCAACCAAAACAGTGGTGTCCACGTAGATGCCATACATATTATGGCCGCATAGTTGAGATTTGGGAACTATACTATGCACCTAATTTTAAAGTCCCTTTGTTTAAGTGCCAATGGGTGAAGATGACCGGAGCCGGGGTAACAAATGACAAGGATTATGGGATGACAACAGTGGACCTCGACACTATTGGGTACAAAGACGAACCATTCGTCTTTGCTGCTGATGTGAATCAGGTGTTCTATGTAAAAGACATGTCTACAAAACCAAAGAATGGAAAAAACGATGACAAATCAATTATCAATGAGCCCAAGCGTCACATAGTTCTTTCAGAGAAAAGAAATATTTGGGGAATTGAGGACATCTCAGACATGTCAGAACTTTACGAAAGGGATGACCGAATTGCGCCATTCAGTGTGACCAAAGACCCAAGCATAATTCTAAATGTCGAGGACACCATGGTTACGACATGATCATGACCAAGGGACATATGTCAAGAAGAAGATCACTAATGTGCCCGCTTGATGTAGCTAGCTTAGCAGTGTGATGTCGATCAAGTGACATGTGTATTGGGCATTTTGGTCAAATAAATAAAGATCTACATTTGTCAGTGATCAAATTAATGTTTACTAATACTTCTTTTGTAGTCATTTAGTGACTAATGAAGATCTACATTTATCAGTGAAAAAGTTTAGTTCTAAAATGAATGATCTTGATGAGTTATAAAACCTTTGTATTAAAAAGTTTTCATATAGGGTCATTTAGTGTCTCATTAACAATTTTCTATTTAAGGGTACACTTAAAGGTCGCATAATTGGACAATGAATGGTGAAACACAAATAGTTTAACGTTAAAATAATGCATAAACTAATTTCCTGTTTGTAGCCAAGCATTTTATTTTTTTTAATTGAACAATATACTTTTGCATTAACCAAATTCTAATGGTTAGTTACATTTATATTTGATATATATAAAAGGTAAAAGATTTTATGTTATACATTTTTCTAGTGTATAATAAAGCAAAAAGAAATTTAATGGTTATTTTTTCAAAAATTTGTGGCATCTATTTAATTTATTATGCAATTTACAAGACCTAGAGCAATTTATATAGATATTAAACTATATACAATACCAAAACATCTAAAACCTGCCCACTTAAATTTCGTTTGGCGCCTAAATAAGCCTTTAGCCGCGGTTGGTATTACCAACCGGGGCTAAAGGACTTTTAGCCCCGGTTGGTAATACCAAACGGGGCTAAAGGTGTTACCCTTTAGCTACGGTTGGTATTACCAACCGGGGCTAAAGGACCTTTAGCCCCGGTTTGTAATACCAACCGCGGCTAAAGGCCACCTACCTATATAAGCCACGACCGCCACCTCCTTCCTTATCTGCCTCTTTCTCGTCTTCCTTCAACCGCGCGATGTCGATCTCGAGCTCCTCCATCCCGCCGCCGCCGCGACCCTCTGCGACCCTCCGCACCGGCCCCGGCCCGCAGGCCCCCTCCTCGCCTCGCCTCGTCTCGCGCCCGCACGCCGTCCTTGCGTCGGCGGTGCGCTCTCCCTCGCCGCCATGTACTCCGCACCGCCACCGCCGCCGTCGGCTCCCGTCGCGCCCGAGCCCGCGCCAGAGCCCGCGCCGCCGTGCCCGAGCCCGCACGGTCGTCCTCGCCTCGGCTCTCGCGCGCGTCCGCACGGCGCGCGGCGCCGCATCCTTACTCTCGCCGCCGCCGTACGCCCGCGCCACCGCCTCCCGTCACGCCCGCGCGCCCTTCTCGGCCGCCGCCGCGCCCGAGGCCTGCACCGTGCCCGAGCCAGCCGCCAGCTATCGCCGCCATTGAAGGTGAAAAATAAAGAAGAAGAAAGAAAGAAAGAAAGAAAGGGAAAAAAGAAGAAAGAAGGAAGAAGGAAGAAAGGAAAGAAGGAGGAAGAAAGGAAGAAGGTAGGGAGAGAAGGAAGAAAAGAAAGAAAGGAAAAAAGGAAAAAGAAATAAAAATTTAGTAAATGCTTTTATAAATTTGTAAATGGATTTGTTAGAAAAAATAGGAAAATTGATAATATTTTATGTTATTAGTTTCTTGTTTTTCACACACTAACATTTTATACATGTTTTTCTAGGTGAAGAAGAAGATCGAATTAGAAGGAAGAAGAAGATAGAAGGTGAATTGTGTGTAAAAAATAGAAATAGATTTTAGCACTTAGAGAAATATAGACTTTACAAATAGATTTTAGCACTTAGATTTTAGTTTTAGGAAATTGATATATGTTAGTAATATAATTTAGTTTTAGGAAATTGATTTAGTTTTAGTAATGTATTATGTGTACCACATTCATGCTTTTGATATATATATGGATTTCTATATATAGATGTACATGTAAACCCTAGCGTCTACCCTAAACCATTTTGGTTACTCTAAACCCTTTTATTATATACTCACACTTTGTTACACACTTGTTTAGGGTTTACACACATACACACACTTAATTTGTTACACACTTTCCATTATTAGCAAATTAAAAGGGTCACACCTTTCCATTATTGTTATATATATTAAGTGTGTACCCTTTTATTAGCAAATTATTACCATAAGTGTCGATTTGATATATATACGTCTACCCTAACTGTTACACACTTTATTAGCAAATTATTACAATAAGTGTCGATTTGATATATAGATTTGCCACCAACTGTGATTACCTTGTAAGGGATAGGCTTCCGATCAGTGCTCGTGAATGGCGGCCAAGGAAAGGACGTCCTGACATTAGTTTTGTCTCTGATCGTGACAAGGAACTAATTTGGCAAGAAGTGCTTCAACATTTCTCGCTGGATACAGAAGATGACTGACGAAGAAATAGACGCTTCAGTAAAGTCCGATGTGCAAGCACATTTCCAGAAAATGGAAGACGTCCGTAAAGCAAAGAAAGAAGCTGCACAGCCGTTCTTCTTAGCTCAATCAGTTACAAGGCAGAAGTTGGAAGAAAAGAAGAGAAAGCTACGTGATGCTCTGAAGAAATCTCCAATATCGGACTATGACTGCACTCTTGAAAAGATAATTATCGAGAAGAAAAGAGCAGGGAAGGGTGTCCCACAGCTCGGGGAACAATCGAAGCAATCAGTACCCCCGCTAGTTGTTGGGAATGAATATGGTTCAAACATGAGCGTGCTAGAAGACTACAGTGGCCCCAAGTTCAATTATGATGGTCTAGAAGATTTTTTGAAAGGAGCTAATATAACTGCGAATGAATTTTACGGAAATGCACTTATCGCAAATGCCACTGTAGTCGATGAGTTCAAGAGAAGTTATGTACGTGGCAGAAGTCTGTACAACCCATCAGCCCTCAGGGATCTTGGTACGCAAATGCGCAAGTTAAACTCGTGGTACATGGACGCATGTACCAAAAACCCAGATGACGAATGCATTTGCGTCAGAATTAGACAAGAACATTACTTCCGAGGCGATGACCTTATATTTGTTCCGTATAGTGAGCTCCACCAACTATGCCACATGGACGCTCTAGACAAATCTCTGATGAGCTGCTACTGTCTGTAAGCGATCATTTCTTTTAGTAATCGGACTATAGCATGTGTATATGTATAGTAACTAACTATCCTCAAACATATATATGCAAATTCTTGATGTTAATGCTCAAACGTAAGGGAGACACGGAAATTGGTTTCATTGATCCATCAATCATATTCTCGGATCCAAACACTCCCCGCGATCAATGGATACCTCAAACGGAGCGGAATTTACGGAGGTTCTTCGTCAACCAAAAGACCAGACAATATATACTATTCCCCTACAACTTTGGGTGAGTGTTGTTATCGTTTGCACAATTTGTCTTACTTATTACTCAATTTAGCATAAAGATATATATGTTGAATCTATAAACAAATGCAGTTTTCACTGGATACTCATAGTCATCGATATGAGAAGAAGTGCATATATAATCTTTGACTCATTGAGAAAACCACCAGGAGATTACCAAGATATGATAGACATTATCAAGGAGTAACTTTGATCTTTAAATATGGATTTCTGCTCTTTAACTACACTGCAAGAGTTAATTAAGTAATTATCCAATTATTGAACAGGGTTTGGGCTTGATTCGTCCCGAAACACTGTCCGGAACTAGAAGAGACACTACAGGGTCCTCGTATGTTACCTGTAAGTTCTACTAGCTCTCGTAATATGTTACCTTATCATGCTTTAACATATGCGTATAATGACGATGGTAATCTTTTCATATCTTACAGTGGATTCTAAGGCAGCCACAAGGCAACAATCTGTGTGGATACTACGTTTGCGAGTACCTCACGGTGTATGCAACAAGAAATCTTACAGAGAATCTAAAAGTACGTGATATGTATATATAATACATCCATTTTATTTATTTGTTGCTATTAACTTAATCTTATGTATATTAACACTTGTTTCTTTATAATGCAAATTGAAGACGCTATGGTTGCAGCAACAAGTGTTGAAAGAAGACCGCCTCAAAGGAATTCAAGAGTCATTTGCTGGATTTTTTCTTGAAAAAGTGGTTAAACCTGGAGGCGACTTCTATTACGACCCGGTCGTCCCACTCAAGTCAAATCAAGACGAACATCTGTATGATATTTAAGTGGCGAGAGCGTTCGTATCTTAAGTCAAGTAACAATGAATAATGATGTAAATTTTATGTACATATATATTATACTTATAGAGTTTCATAGTTTATTTGTGTTTAATGTTTGAAAGTAACTTATAAGTGCGTGAATACATGCATTAGCAGCGAATACATGTATTAGAAGCGTAGAATACACACATTTAAATACTTAATCTAATTGGAAAACCAAAATAAGAAATACCAAAATTAGAAGAAAAAAAAGGGTCTTTAGCCCCGGTTGGTATTATCAACCGGGGCTAAAGGTCGAGCTTTAGCCCCGGGCCTGCGAACCGGGGCTAAAGGGGGGGTAATTTAGTCCTGAATCCTTAGCCCCGGTTCAGGCACCGGGGCCAAAGGCTCTGTACTAGTGAAGCTCACCATCAATGGCGGTGGCGCCATCAATGGCGGTGGCGCCATCGATGGCAACGGCGAAAAGTGGTGGCCACACTCGTGCAAGATCAACAAGGCTCTGGTAATTAAGTGTGGTTTGGTTTATCTGAGTATTAGTAATTTGCAAGCTTTGTGGTTTACTATACTAGGAGGTGTCCTGACCTGACCTAGCTGGATTGGCTTCTGTTTTTTTTTTCCTTTAATTTCAGCCCTGCAAGGAAGCTCCAACGACTTTGTCATTGCACCAGTCTCAGAGTGGAGGATCTGAAAATTGTCAACAGCCAACAGATCCACATGTCAGTGGAGGATTGCACAAATGTGCTACTGGCACGCACGGTTGTCCATCACAGCGCCTGGCACGAGCCCTAACACTGACGGCATCCACATCACTCGGAGCAAAGATGTACAGGTCACAAACTGCAAAATCAAGACCGGTAGGTAGCTTGTCCGTGATTCGCATCGTTTAGAACACATGCCATCATTGAATCTTCATACTTTCGTTGAACTCATCAGATTTTGTTTCTGCCGAATTTCACAGGGGGTGATTGCATGTCAATCGAGAACGGGACTCATAATCTTCTTGTCTCCAAAGTTGTTTGTGGTCCAGGGCATGGGATCAGTATAGGAAGCTTAGGAGATGACAACTCAAGAGCTGAGGTTTCTGGCATTACCATAGACTCAGTGCAACTATATGGCACGACTAACGGGGCACGCATCAAAACATACCAGGGAGGTAGTGGATACGCCAAGGATATCACGTTCCAAAACATTGTCATGTACGACGTCAAGAACCCGATAATCATAGACCAGAACTACTGCGACAAGGCCAAGCCATGCGAAGCGCAAGGGTCGGCTGTCGAGGTCAGCAATGTCGTCTTCAAGAACATCAAAGGGACAACCACAACCAAGGATGCCATCAAGATGAACTGCAGCAAGAATGTCCCATGCCAAGACATTACCTTGGAAAACATCGACCTAAAAATGCAGGGTGGCAAGGGCAATACACAGAGCACATGCCAGAATGCAAAATGGAGAAAATCCGGGGCAGTTCCCCCACAGCCATGCGCTGACAAAAGCTAGGATAGGTTGGATTTGAGCAATTTATAGCATGTAAATATAAGTGTATACACAAACTAGTAAAAAAATGGTGTTTGATTGTATTTGTTAATTGGTTGGTGTAAACATTCTTGTAAATTCTTTTAAGCAAGGCAATAATTGTTGCTTCATGGTTAATGCATTTGATATTGTCTGATGAGATTTGAATGTACACACTAAATGAACCTGTTGGCCATACGCCCATACATAATTCGCTGGTACTCGGAAACTTCCGGACAAGCTAGGCAGTCTATATATATTAACTTATGGATACACCAGCGGAGGTACATATTACAACATATGTAATTAACTTCTCCCGACCAAGTTCCTAGCATACCATAGAAAGAGCTACCCACTGATAACTTACACGACACAATGGGTTATGGGTGCTAGTTCCACTCTTTAATATATTCAGCTCATTCTAACAGTTGATGCCACATTTTGATATATCAGGACCGGTGACCCGGGTGGTGAATGGATCGATACGAACCCACAGCAGGGAAAAGATCGATGCAAGGAGGATAGCCCATACAATAACAATGGTCGGCGTGCGGTTCTGCTTCCCCATGAGGCCCTTGAGGAAGGGGTACAAGTGGACAATCACCCAGAACGCGAAGAAGAGCTTCCCAAAAAGAGGTCCCCATGACTGGTAACCACTATTGATCGCATAGGAAGTGCCAGCAACCACACCGACCAGGTTGATGATCAAAATAGTAGTTGGTGGGATCAGAAGCGTTGTCCACTTGAACATGTAGAGCTCGGCAAAATCACCTTCTTCATCAGTGGCCTTAGAGGTGACAGTGAAGCTCGTGTCAATACCAGCAAGCACCTTTAGGAGACCCTGGAAGACAGCAAATAAATGCGCAGAAATACCACCAATAACCCAAAATTGCTCGTTCCTCCACCATTCATCAATGCCAACACCACTCCACCTCATCTCAAGGATACCAGTAGCAAAGATTGAGATAAAGAGCGATATAAACCAAACACTCTCTAGGTTGCTAATCTGCATTCAAGAAAAATAAAAGCAGTCAGAACCAAACACTCTCTAGGATATTTTACCTTCTTCCTTTTTGGATAAAAATTTTGTTTTTGAGATTGCGTGGACCTTTGAACTTGTGTCTGTAAGGAACAACTATATGCATTAGTTGATACAGAAGCTAGGATATTTTAATATATTCCCTTTTCTAAAATACAGTACATAAATGTGGGTTTTACCTTTGGGATGATGAACTTCCCAGTTAGAAGACAGACAGCTGGCAATATGCAGTACAGGAGGAGTGGGATTGATGTGAGTGGATAAATTGTTGTGTTAATATAAGCAAATCTCTCCAGGAATTTAAGTCGTCCTCCATAGCCATACCATATGGGGCAATGCCTGCTGAAAAGAATTTCAATGGAACCAAGAGCCCACCGAAGCACTTGATTCAAACGATCTGAAAGGTTGATAGGAGCAGATCCCTTGAAAGCTGGTCGCTTAGGCATGCAGTAGATTGATCGCCAGCCTCGAGCATGCATCTTGAATCCAGTGAGAATGTCTTCTGTAACAGAACCATAGATCCATCCGATCTGCGGTGCACCATATTAAAGACTTACAATGAATAAACATTTCTTTCTCTTCAATTCAATAACAAATACATCATTTTTCAACAACAGAAGTAGATATTTATCACAAAAATTATAGGTTTGACAAGCAAACGTCAATTCATATCTCAACATTTCCTTGTGTGTGCTAGTAGCAAGTAATAGCACCAGCATCAGCAACACTGATGTTACATGTTATAAAATTCAGGAGTCATTACCTCAGTTCCCCAGTCACTTTTGTCCTCATAGCCACAGCTGATGACATGAATAGCTTCTTTCAGAAGAGACTCTGGAGTTGCAGACTGTGGAACACCGCCATATTCCATAAGAGTAGAGGCTACAAAAACACTGGACTGGCCAAATCTCTTCTCCAAGCTCATTTGAGACATAATCAGTGATTTCTCATCATCAAATTGAGAACCTATAAAGATTGTGAAGTGCAAGGTAAAAGTTCAAGGATAAAAGAAAGATAACTCTACTTGTGTATGGTACCTTATATTTATAACAGATATAAACGATGAATAAATCGACAGCTGAATCGTGGTGTCCAAAAACCAGAAATATTGAATGCACATCTACCCAAATTAAACACACACACACACAACCCAATGATACCTTCAATCCCCTCCTCTATATCTTCAAGATTAAATACTGGTACAGAACTGTCTGCGTGTCTGTGTGACTTCTTCTTTTCCGAGCTCTTCTTAGATTTTGACGTTTTTTTCCTTCCCCCACAAAGCGAAGAGAAGAAGCCTGGTTTTTTCTTCTTAACTGGAGGCTCATAACCATATAGGGCCGTTCTGTTAAACACACAACCAGTTCCAACATAAACTGGCCCTTGAATGCCATCAAGACCTCTCAAGTTAATCTGCAGTAAACAGAAATACAGATAATTACCTGGCACATTCACTCAGATTCTCAAAAACTTAATCACATAACAAGTAATAGCATCATCAAGTTTTCTGTATGCCTCATGAAAATGAAGAAGTGAGATGCCCAGAAAAATTAAAAGGATAACGCTAGCTTACATCGAAAAACACAGTGTTCCTGTTTGCATATCGGTCATTCCTATCAATACCATCAAACCTCTGAGGAAATTGGACATAACAAACATTCCTTCCTAGGTTTGGGTCCATAAGGAAGCACATAGCTTCTCGGAGAGCCTTGCTATTATTGATGTAGTGGTCACAGTCAAGATTCAACATGTATTGTCCATTAGTAAGGACAGCTGATACACGAACCTGCAGAAAATATTCAACCTCCATTACATCCAAGTAACTAAAGTTAGCAAGATACATTCTGAAATTGTTCGTATTTAGCCACTCACAAGTGCATTCATGGCACCAGCCTTCTTGTGATGTTGAAATCCAGGACGTTTTTCACGAGACACATAAACCAAACGAGGAAGTTCATTGCCATCAACGTCAAGGCCTCCACTGTGACCTAGGAAAACCTGAGAATGACCACAATTTTGAGTTTAAAGTGCACACAACAATAATCATTCTGTGCTGGGAAAGATATATGTTGTGGTCAAATAGTTTAGGGCAAAAAAAAAGAGCTTAACCTGAATCATTCCAGGATGGTCCCTAGTATTGTTCCCAGGCCAAGGTGTACCATCTTGCATGATCCATCCCTCCTCAGGAACTTTTTCTGCCTTGGCTACAAGGCCATTGATACGGACTTTGAATTCTTCATATTCTCTCTGTCAAGTATGTTTCAAAAATCAAAATACAAATTAACGCCATACGGCAGCAGGAACTGTCTAAACCTACATGCATATATATAATAAATATCAAATATACCTTCATGGCCCGGCGTTCTTTCACAAATGAAGTTTGAACTTTGTCTTTCAAGTAATCAATTTTCTGAGAAAAGTACCACTCCGGGGCCCTAGGCTCTATGCTGTACTTCTTACAGAATGGAACCCATTTTCTAGCGAACTCTGAAGTTTCAGAGAGCGCATCAAAAGACAGCATAGCAGCTCCATCATCAGAAACATAGCAAGATACCTTGTCAACTGGATAGTCAACAGCAAGGATGGAAAGCACAGTATTTGCAGTGACAAGAGGAGGCTCCTTCATAGGATCCACAGTACTGACAAAAATGTCAACAGGAGCTAATTGAGACGGTTCACCTTCTCGGTCATACCTGTCAATGGAAGTAGTATTGTGTATTAGAACAACGAAGACAGTTTTGAGTTAGCACTGAATACTTCACATCACCTTAAAGCCAGTCTATCAAGGTAAGTTTCACGGTTGATTGGGGACCACTTTGGGAACTGATCCAAAATCCAGGACAGAGCAAACCAAATCTCACATATGACGGATAACAGCCACAATGGATATGCATTGTTCACAGGATGTGTGATACGGTAGCGCAGGAATATGCATAGAACAACCAAACGTAGCACGATGACCATTCTGTATGGATTTATTCTGGATGAAGGAATTGGCACTTTCCTAGAAAGAGGTTGCCGAGTTTCATCATTCCTGCAATATGAATCCAGAAAAGTTATTGCTAAAAGTGACATGAAAGTAAGCAATTAAATGTTTGATAGCGATAGCCAAAATCTGCATTCATATAATATAATGTATAGAAGTATTTCCTCTGAAATCAGTGATCTGCATAAAATTTGTTCAAAAGGCATGATTTGACAAACTGTCTTAGATTTCCAAACACGCCAAAGTGCAAACTACTGTTAACAGTGCTAGTACAAATAAAGGAGTCGCGAAAGGTATACACAAGCACATGCGAACTTACAGTAAGGCATCTTCCATGTTATAATCAGTAGAAGCATCAATATCATTAAGTCCACGACCTTCTGACGGAGCAATGCTTGTCCCATTAGTCATAGGAACTGCACCTTTGTCCTTCATTTTCCATCCATCCACTCTCTCTTTCCATGCAACATTGCCAAGGCTACCAGAGAACTCCCTCGATGGGTTTGCTGATATGAACCAAGATGCAGAAATTAGATCATAGAAGATGCAGCAACAGCCAACAAAACATGAGATATTGTTGATTGATAAACATACGAGAATGATTGACATAAGGAAATTGATGTCCACGCCTGCCAATGTTCCCAACAGGAGACATCATATGATCAGGGGAGGCTCCAGGAATCTCTCCTGAGATCTGTAAAGACAATCCATATGAAGGAACTGAATATTAGTTCTGTCTTGAACTATATTTAACACAGTCACCTTAGAAGTCTAAAGTTTCAACTCCAACCTGGCTATGAGTTAGTGATGGGATATATCCACGAGGGATCTCACCACTGTCATACTTCCCATGCCCAATCTCACTGCTGTCATACTTAGCCAGGCCAATATCACTGCCACGTGAGTTTGTCCGCCAGGTGAGCATTCTCTCAGCAATCTTTTGCTTCTGATCCTGGTCGCCAGATGCTTGGTAGTTGTAGTCACTCACATCATCAGCATCCACATCCTCATTTTCCTCACCGTGTACTGGTGGGCTCCCTGAAGAGCAGAACACAATTGAGTAAGGAATAAGATTGTTACCGATTCTTCTGTACTGCAGTGTGTTTACCATAATGATTGTTCTATTTTCCCTTCCTACTTCTAATTATGACACTATTGTTACATATACATACGGTCTGCATATTTCAGTACCATGGATACACTAAATTCAGAAACCTCCTATTACCAATATAAAGCAGATCGACTGCCTATAACTTGCTAAAGGTATGCTGGTGCTAATCCTAAAAATGGGTATGCTATTGTTAATCCTAAAAAAATAAATACGATGTATATGCTTCGTATTTTTCTATGCCATGTTAACCATCTAATTTGTGTTTTTCTAATGTCTGATAGTTTTCTCAACCTAGCTCAAACTCTATATGATCCCAGCAGAGTTCCTTCAGCATAGTTATTCGTAACAGTTCTTATATGTCTAATAGTTTTCTGGCCCCTACATGACTGGCAATTTTCTCTATTATTCCTGTTCTTCATCAGAGTTCCTCCATCCAATTGCTGCCTAGTCGCTAGCGAACCATTAGGAACAATACAATTCATATTTTGGCCTGGTACCTCTTAGCAAGTTTTAATCCCTATCAAGTCATGCTTTGTTGCAGAAATTGATCAGAACTGTATCAACCATGTCATCCAATAATACTATTTGCAACCGTCAGCAGGCTATTTTGTCACATTCATGCACTGAGTCCTGCACACCATCTGATACGCACTGAAAGTTCTATGGCGGTGATATTAAACTATACTGTAGGTGGTTCTGTGTTCACCTCAACACTGAGTACAATATGCTCCAGTCATGTTCTACTCACATTTTCTATTATGAGTTGTTACTTCTGAAGCATTTTTTTCTGTTTTCCCTCCATTGCTTGCTTGCACTGGGAATAATATATACACTCTTCGGATGTTTCTTAGCTGTGAAACATTTCCAATGCTGAATTATGTAACAGCTGTATGCAACTGCCAAGAGAATTAGCATCCTGCGGCGAAGCGCGGGGCACCATTTGTAACTAATTTTACTAATCTCTTTGTTCCATCATATGATTTGCTCTAACTCCGGCCTGCTGGCACTGTGCCAAGCACTGGGGTACCTGCTAGTAATAACCTAAAATATGCATGGAGATGAAAGAGGTTGGCATACCCTTGTGGCGCTTGTACTTGGTCTTGCACTGCGGGCACGCCTGGGTGCCATCCTTGCGCTCGTATTCATAGCAGGGGCGGCACACGGGGAAGCCGCAGACGTCGCAGGCGGTGAAGAGCTCGCCGTCCGCCGCGGTGCCCACGCCGTCACCGCAGATCTGGCACACTTGCCCGGCCACATGCTTCACCGAATTCTTCGCACGCGCACAAAGAAACACCAGGGGCAAAAAAAGACACAAAACACCTTCAGCTCAATCCCCAAACAAACCGCGGACTAAAACGCTCCTGCTACTTTCATATTCCCCAATCCCCATCCCCCGAAATGCGTGCCACTCACCGCAGCGTCGCCGCCGTTACCGGCGCCGTCCATGGCGCGCCAATCCGAGCCTCCACAGGTTCACAAACGCCAGACCCCCGCCGACTCACCACATTCCTCGGCTTCCCCTCCCGCGTGCCAGCGCCGAATCGCCCCCGGGCTCGCGCGCCGACGGGAGGAGGCAGAGGCAGCCCAGCCCAGTGGTGGCGGTGGCAGTGGCCCTAACCCAGTGTTCACCTCGCACAGGAGCAAGTGGTGGAGCTCCGAGCTCGCGCAAGACGGTAACGGGGGGAGTGGGGAGAAGAAAAAGGGAGAACGCGGCACCGACGAGACGGCGACGGGGGGTGGGGGGACGCGCACACGAGGCAGGCAATGGCCCCGCGCGGATTGGATCGGCGCGTCCGCTCGGTGACCACCTTGCTTGCGGGGTTTAGCGATCGGCGATTGAGTGATAAACCCCAGGATTTTGCCGAGTAATTTTGGATTCCGCGTGCGGGGGCTGCAGCTTGCAGGTGATCTGTCCTTGGTTTTGGTTATTAGTTTTCGCGTGGGGGAGGCCCAGTGGGGAATGGGAAGGGATTAGCCGTGGAGTTGGGGCCGGCAGTGAGCTGAACGGGGACAGTGACGTGGGGGAGTCCGTGTCGATTGTAGACGCCGTCTCGTGGAGTCCTGGTCGACTGGTCGGCCGCACCGCACAGCTGGAGAGGTCGTATGGGGCCGGATGGCAGGGACTGCGGGAAGGCGCGACAGCTGCTGATTGGTTGTACTGCCGGAAGGACGGGAATGAATGAATTGTCATGGAATGTTTTTTTTTAATACAATAAGGAATGTCATGGAATGGAAATATGGAATGTTTGGATCCTGATGGTCAACAGCTGAGAAAAGCATGAGATGGCATGGGGGGTCATGTTTGATACCAAGACTAATTGTTAACCAGCTTAAAATTGATCCAAGCTTAGTCAAACAAAAGGGCTAAAAATTGAGTTAGTTGTTAACCAACACCGGGTAACAATTACTCCATCCAAACGAATTGTTCATTAGATTTATCTTAACTCAACTTTGACTAAGTTTATAGAAAAACATACTAACATTTACTCCCTCCAATCCAAATCATAAGACATTCAAAGTTTATTGGAGACTCAAAATATTCAAATTTAACCAAAATTATAAAAATAATTATAAATATTTATGACATCAAATTGATATATACAATAAAAATTTAACTAATGAAGATGTGATGAGACTTATTTAGTATCAGAAATATTATTACTTTATTATATAAATATAGGATGTTTTAACTCTCTAATAAAGTTAGAATGTCTTATAATTTAAAATGGAGAGGGTTGCAATGTCGAAATATTAATATTTACAATATCTAATAAAAAAAAACTCAACATATGGTAATGAATCCAGTTTGGTGTGTGGATGTTTATGTCGTCAATCGTCATGAAATGATCTAAATAGCTAGAGTGGGTAAGTAGCATGTAGAAGTTTATTTACAAAGTGCATAAACACTAGAACAAGGAAAGTCAGTAAAACAACAAAATAGTTTTCACTACTTGTTTCCATATGTCGTCTCTCTCTCCCTCCCTCCCTCCCTCCCTCCCTCCGTGGGGACGTACGAGACCGGAACCGGAGAGGTGCAACCAATAATGTGATCCGGACGCCAACGCCATACAGCGATCCAGCGCTGTGCCGTGTTGGTGTGTCGGCTGCCTGCTACTATACTCTGGTCATCAATGCCTGAATGCCTGAGCGACCACACACTGGTCACTGTCACCCGGACACCGGAGGCTGCGGCAGCATGCATGGCCGCACACGCACAGGGCACGTGCACGTCGCGCCCGGTGGGCGGCGCGGCCAAGCTACTGTGGCGTAGGGTATTGCTTTCCCTCGTTTCATTCTGCGATTCTGTGATGATTGAACTCACGATGATGGACTGATTGATCGATGAGGATGACTGGATGACGACGTACTAGTATCTATACGGTGATGGCGGCCACATCGACCTAACCACAACAGCCCAGCGGGGAGAAGAAGCTTTTCGCCACGGCCCACGGATGTAGATGCCCATCTCGAACTCTCTCGGTCCGGATGCAGAGCCACATGGCCGCCAAGCCCGAAGGCCCAGTGTATTAACGGACCAGCGCTAAAACGACCCAACATTTCATCTCCCACAACTAAAAAGACCAAAAAGTGGAATATTTACATCATGCGACATTTGCCTTCGGGTCGTCGGCCTGCCCGTGCGACCTACGCGGCCGCGCGACGAAACTTCCGCCCCCTGCGATCTTTTTTCTCGGTAATAAAATAGAATAGAAACAATCAACCTGGCAATTGGAAACAAACCACAACACACAAAAGGTGCGATCTGATTTCCCTTTGCTACGCGCCTGGCCTGCAATCACGCAGCTCCCTCTCTCTCTCTGGCTTTCTTAAAGTCAGGATCGACAGACAAGAAAAATAAAAAAAAGTCGCGATCTCGGCAAGGCCACGTGACACCAAACTGGCCACGATTATTCTCACGCACCGTCGATCACAATCGACTCACCCAACGCTGTTGTTGACGCTGAGAGAGGCCACGGCTTAGAGAGAGGCCATCCCCAACTGCTCATGGTCGGCCTCAACCGGTAGGGATCGCGTCGTCCCCTCGCGAAAGTCACATCACCCTCGCCCGACGGTGACCATGCCCGACGTCGCCAGCCTCAAACTGCTTGAAGCACCGACTGGCCTACGCCTCTGCACCACCGATGCCATCAAACTCGAGAATCCCCGCTGCGCAGGACTTAAGCCAGTCAGGCCGCAGAAGCAACTTGTGTCGCGGTCCGCATAAGAAACTCATCCACCAGCCGCAATCACCCGCTCAACGAGGACGGGTGCGGAAGCACTATTGAGGATGGGGTAAGCGCCGGAGGCGGAGTCGGGGTTGGGGTCCTAGATGGAGGTGGAGTTGTGAAAGGACCTAATTGGCCTAGAGGAGGGGTGAATAGGCAATTCTAAAAACCTGAAACTCAAGAAACTTGATGCAGAAATTAGTACACTCGGTACTACCGGTGGGAGACCGGTGCTACCGCCGGTTGAACTGACTTCCTACGAAAACTATGAAATCTCAATGAGAAACAACTTAGATTTTAGATCTGCTAATTCCTTACAGTCCTTAGATGATGTAGAGGTAGTAGGAGTGCTCCGCTTGCCTTGTTTCTTCACCAAAACGTAGATTGGCCTCTCCAACCCTAAGAACGAGAGAGAGGGGAAAAACACGAAGAACAAGAACAACAAGTGATAGCACAATAATATGAAATAGAAAGGAAGTACACGGGACATGGGATTTAATCCGAGGTTCGGTCTCCACACAAGGAGCACCTACGTCCCCGTTGTTGAGGTGACCACAAAGGTCGGAGTCTCTTCCACCTCCTTGCCTCTCTCAAAGCAACCACAAAGGTTAGCCCGAGGTTTCCACTAAGAATCAACGGGTGAATACAAACACTTCGGGTGCCCTCACAAATGGAGCAACACGGGCAACCACGAAGAACACCTAGTCGGCTAGGGTTCCAAGAACCCAAGAGTAAAAGACACAAATTTGGTCGGCAAGAAGAGGGATCCAAGTGCTCAAGTCGTAGATTGAAGTTCCCCGCTCTCTAATCTCGCTTCTCTCGCTCTAAGCTATCAAGATTCGAAGTTCTAGAGCAAGAGGGAGAGAGAAGGGGGTGAGTCAAGCTTGGAGAGTTCTTTTTCGCTTCTAGGTGTGTTGGGAGTGAGTGAATGAGTGGATTGTGTGAGAGAGGGGAGAGATAGACTTTAAGTTGCTCAGTCCGAAGCGGTACCGGTACTACTGGTGTAGCACCGGTACTACTGATCAAAATTTGACCGTTGGAAGAAGTCAAGGCAGATCTGGGCGACTGTGAACTACTGGTACTACCGGTGGGGTACCGGTACTACCGGTCCATCGGTACTACCGGTCAGTGACCGGTACTACCGAATGTGCAAAAATGGCTGATGCCCTCGCATGCGTTAGAGCGCCACCGGTACCTGAGCGGTACTATCGGTCCTTCACCGGTAGTACCGGTGGTAGACTAGTACTACCGATGGCTGGCAGACAGCCACCAAAACACTCCTCCAAGAGCCCGTTTCGCACGGCATCTCTCAAGCATCTCTATACTAATAACTTGAGCACCCTTAACCTCTTCAAGCTAACCAAACATGTATCCCTCTTGGTAGTGCGGCTTTTCCTATAACTCAATTCAAAAGGATAAATCTATTTGGCACTTGAGCGACCGCTTTCCATGGAGAACGAATTGGGGGTGCTTCAAACACCGAATATTATCGTTTAAGCTTGTTCATATACTAACACCTGTGAATATGCTTAGGAAAAGCGTGTTAGCTCCTAGGTTGATTGTTATCAATTATCCAAAACCCACACTTAGGGGGCAAATGCACTTACAAACTCCCCCTTTTTGGTAATTGATGGCAACCAACTTAGGCTTACATATAATAGGAAGAATTTAAGCTTTTGAATTGCAAATTTTAGGGAGAAGCTCCCCCTAAATTTATGCATTGGATTTGAATTCCATGTCTTGATCCTAATCAAGATAGCATAAAATATAGAGCAAGCTCCCCCTAACTTTTGCAATCCGTGGGGTGCCTACAAGAGTGTGTGAGGAACAAATAACCGTGATGCATATGACAAAATATCATCCACACATTTGCTAAAGTAAATGAGCAATCACCACAAAGCATATGAATAGCATCACAAGATAAACGATGTAATATAAATATAGTTCTACAATCACACATCATCCATATTACATAAATAATTGTATCTCAACACATAGTTCAACACAAAAGATAGATAAGGCACTGTCCAATAAAGATAGAGAGCTACCCTATTACATAAGAGCCTAACACTCCCCCTTTGGCATCAAGTGCCAAAAAGGATAGGCCAAAAGAAGACCAAGGGTAGCAAAGACTTAGTAATCCTCATAGTCTTCATCGTCATCTCCATCATCACCATAGTCACCGCCCACACCCTTGCCATGCGGATGAGCCGAAGAAGAAGCACCGGCAAAAGGTTGGGAAGTGCTACCCTCACCAGGATAGACGCCCTGACCGGAGTAAGGCGCACTAAAGATGGCCTCAAAGCTATACTCAGCAGTAGCAGCAACATGATAAGCAAAGGGACCTCCATAGGTTGGCGCACCATGAGAATAGCCGCCATAGCCATGATCACTGGGAGGGGGCACAGCATGAGAAGCTCCACCAAGATCAACATCCGGAGCTATCGGATCAACTGGAGCCTCAAACTCATCAAAAGGATGAAACGGAGAGGAAGGCGGAATGTTGAGGTGCTCCTCAATCTGACGCAGACAGCGATCCTCCTTGTCAGCAGTTTAACAAAAGTATGAAAGAAACTTCTTGAGCAAGGATCTTGAATCACCCCGTTCTTCACTAGGCCCACGACGCGCCGAAGAGGAGCGACGAGGCGGTGAAGAAGCCGATGGAACATCAAATGCATCCTCCTCTTCCTCTGCTTCCTCATCATTAGCACCAGCACCAGCACCATCACCATCACCGCCACGAGTCTTGACAGTCAAGTTCCTTACACTATAGGTAGCATGCTTCACGTCATAGTTGAACCGACGACCAACCACTTGCTCAATGACATGCATAAGATAAGGAGCATATGGAAGTGACTTGTGGGTATCCTGGGATGCCTCAATGATTTTGCCCCACATGAAGCGAGACACACTGAACCGCCCACCTTTGGGACCAAATCGAACCAAGAGCTTTGGAGCATCATTTTGAATGTGAATTGAATCTCCAATCTTTGGGTCAATGGTGAGGCGAAGCATATTGTTCAACACATAGAAATAAGGCCTCAGATGTGCAGACTTGAAGTTGGCATGCTTAGCTGTTGTGTACATGCATGCTTGCACAAGATCCTTGGTGGTGATCCCACTAGCATATATATCATGGATATCCGGAGCCTCACGGTCAAGCTTATCAAACCCCAAGAGTCTAGAGAAAGTGACAAAGTCACAGCGGTAGTGAATACCTTAGGTCATGAAATGAAGCACATCATTGGGGCGATCAACATATAGAGTGGCCCAAAACTGACAAAGCACCTCAGTGTTCCAATCCTTGACAAAAGGCATTAATGGGAGCAGGCGCCACTCAGCGAGCCGGTCAATCAACTCATCAATCTCAGGATGATTGTGCCTCTTCAGAGAATCAAGCAACACGGCCTTGTGAATGAAGAGAGGAGGATAGTGGTGCTCACCATCATGATAAAGCACAAAGTTGTAATAGTCAAACTGAAATTGAGACCAGAAACACTCCTCAATCCCTTCACACTTGACATATTCATATGGATTGTCTGCACGCATGGTCCTCAGATGTGGAGTCCTTTTCCTGTAATCCATTGGAGGTAGGAGTGAAGCTAGCAACAGTTGCGAGACGCTTAACTCGAGCAGTGGGTTTGTCATGCATAGGAAGTTGTCGAGGCGGAACGCCAATGTGAAGTGGTGACTTAGCAACCACTCGAGGATCGATAGCACGACCCTCAATGAGAACATCTGAGGTAGGAACCTTGTTGCGAACAGTGACTCGATGACGAGGAGGGGGAACGTCGACGGTCCCCATGGGATTTGATACTGCAGCGCTCCGAGCGGCCTCACGAGCCTCCGGATCGGTGGGGATAGGGGCACCACGAGCAGTGCTACTACCACGGCCACGAACGGCGTGGCCATCACCGGCATCACCAGAGGATGAGCGAGCACGACGAGAGGGGTTCCTCCGGTGACCTTCCATGCTACAGAACCAACAAAAGGGATATATAAAATGCGAGAAACATGGAGAGAAACGGCGAGGCTTGCTCGAGATGGCGGGACAGGGGGGAGGTGGCCCTGCACAGGGACCGGTAGTACCGGTCAGGGACCGGTAGTACCGACCCACTGTGCGTGAGCACAATCCCCCCCAAAAATCGCCAAAGCGAGCAAACCAAACGCACAAGAGGCATTCTACTACCATTAGAACCCCTATGGGACTGAGAAATTGCAAGGATTTATCCTAGAACAATGTACATTGGGAGATCGGCATTAAGCACCATGTACCTTGCTACTCGAGGAGAAGAGACTAAATCCAAGCAATGGGAAACCCCCTTGCAAGCTCCACCACCACCAAAAGGATCACCAAGACCAGGGGAAGCTTTCCACCAAAGGGATTCGAAGGGGACGAAGGGAGGAGGGAGATCAGGTGGGACGGAGGGAGAGCCGCCGGCGCCAGTTCCTTGCGAGCAGAGGCACGGGTGTGGGCGTGAGGGGCAGGAGGATAGGGTCGGGTGGGTGGGGAGAGTCCATGGTGAAAGGGATAAGGCCTAAGGAAACCGGGCCCACGCGGGTAAAACTAAGTCTAGCGACCCCCTGCCAGCTGACCGGTAGTACCGACTCCCAATCGGTACCACCGGCGAGCCAAAAAAAACAGCCACACACCGATAGAAGAACCTATATGAAGAGCTACTTATCATCTCAAAATTGTCCAGATTTCAGTACAACAATGCATAGCTATGGACAAACTTGAGAAGTGAAAAAAAATTAGGTTTTGAAACTTCCACACAACTTTTCAAAGGCATTTTATCCAATCTAAGATCAAACAAAGGTGTGTGCAAGACATCAAGCCACATTACGAGAATCAATGATATTTAGTTCACTTCTCAAAGCACAAAATCTTGACTCATCGAGAGGCTTTATGAAGATATCGGCTAGTTGATTTTCGGTGCTCACATGTTGCAAAACGATATCTCCTTTGGCTTCATGGTCTCTCAAAAAATGATGCCGAATGTCTATGTGCTTTGTGCGAGAGTGGTGTACGGGGTTGTTTTCCAACTTAATGGCACTCTCATTGTCACACAAAAGGGGAATCTTGTTTAGCTCACAACCAAAGTCTTTTAGGGTTTGCTTCATCCAAAGTAGTTGGACACAACAAGAGCCGGTCGCCACATACTCGGCTTCCGCGGTGGACAAGGAAACACTATTTTGCTTTTTAGAGCTCCAAGACACCAAAGACCGACCAAGAAATTGGCAAGTCCCGGTAGTGCTCTTTCGAGTTACCTTGCAACCGGCATAGTCCGAATCGGAATAGCCAAGTAAATCAAAAGTGGAGCCCTTAGGATACCACAAGCCAAGATTAGGAGTGTGTACTAAGTATCTCAAAATTCTCTTAACGGCCATCAAATGGCATTCTTTAGGATTAGCTTGAAATCTTGCACACATGCACACACTAAGCATAATATCGGGCCTAGATGCACAAAGGTAAAGGAGAGATCCGATCATGGAGTGATATACCTTTTGATCAATGGCCTTACCATTTTGGTCAAGGTCAAGATGTTCGGTTGTTGGCATTGGAGTCTTGACGGGTTTGACTTTCTCCATGTCAAACTTCTTCAACATGTCGTAGGTGTACTTTGTTTGACAAATGAAGGTTCCTTCCTTGAGTTGCTTGATTTGGAATCCAAGAAAGAACTTCAACTCCCGCATCATGGACATCTCGAGCCTATTGGTCATAATCCTACTAAATTCCTCACAAAAGGTCACATTAGTACTACCAAATATTATGTCATCGACATATATTTGGCAAATAAATATATCATTATGGATTTTGCGAGTAAATAGAGTGAGATCGGCTTTTCCTATCTCAAACCCTTGTTCGAGTAAGAAATACCTTAGACAATCATACCAAGCTCTAGGGGCTTGCTTGAGCCCATAGAGTGCCTTCTTGAGCTTCTAGACGTGGTTAGGATACTTGGGATCTTCAAAACCCGGTGGTTGCTTCACATACACTTCTTCGGATAGGGGACTATTGAGGAATGCACTTTTGACATCCATTTGATACAACTTGAAGTCATGATGAGTAGCAAAGGCTAACATGATCCTTATTGACTCTAGCCTTGCCACCGGTGCATATGTCTTCCCAAAATCCAAATCTTCAATTTGAGTATATCCTTGAGCCACCAACCGTGCCTTGTTTCTTGTGACCACGCCATGCTCATCTTGCTTGTTGCGGAAGACCCATTTAGTTCTAATCACATTTTTCTTGGGCCTTTCCACTAAGGACCAGACTTCATTCCATGTGAAGTTATTCAACTCCTCTTGCATAGCCATCAACCAATCTTCATCCTCAAGTGTTTCATCAATTCGTTGAGGCTCTTTTGGAGACACAAAAGAGTAGTGCTCACAAAAGGTTGCTAGCCTTGATCTTGTAGTGACTCCTCTTTGAATGCTTCCAAGAATGTTGTCAACAGGATGATCCCGTTGGATTGCTTGTTGTACTCTTGGGTGAGGCACTTGAGTTCTTCGTTGTATTGGACCTTCATCTTCACTATCATCATTTTGATTGACTTGTGAAGCATGATCTTTGTTTGGGCTTCTATCTTGATCATTTTCTTGTTTGCCATCATCAACTTGTGGTGGATCTTGAGTTACATGATCTTTTGCTTCATGACCACTTTTTGTTGTAGAGTCATCACCATGGGCATTGGGTGGCCCATGATGCATGCTTGAGTCATGAGTGACTTGCACTTGTGCATCTTCATCATCTTCAACGGGTCTTACTTCACTGGTAGCAAGCTTCTTTATAGCTTGATGAGAAGGTTCTTCTTTACCTAATACGTCAACATTGACTTGCTCCTTTTGAGAGTCGTCGGTTTCATCAAAAGTCATGTCTATCGCTATTTCAACTTGACCGGAGGTCTTGTTGAAAACACGATATCCATGTTCATTAGTACCATAACCAAGTAAGAAACCTTCATCTACCTTTGGACCAAACTTTGAGCTTTTGGATTTCTTGTTAAGTATGAAACACTTGCATCCAAAAACTCGAAAGTAATGCACCTTAGGCTTGTTACCAGTAAGGAGCTCGTAGGCGGTCTTCTTCAAAATATTGTGAAGATATAGGTGATTGATAGCATGACACGCCGTGTTGACTGCCGCCGCCCAATAATCTTTCTCCGGAGTCTTGTATTCATCCAACATTGCTCTTGCGGCTTCTATGAGCGTCCGGTTCTTCCTCTCTACAACCCCATTTTGTTGGGGAGTGTAGGGAACCGAAAACTCATGCTTGATCCCTTCATCATCAAGGAACTCTTCTATGTTGGTGTTCTTGAACTCCGTTCCGTTGTCGCTTCTCACTTTCTTTATCTTTACATCAAACTCATTTTGAGCTCTTCTTGCAAACTTCTTGAAGATCTCTTGGGTTTCACCTTTATCTCTAAAAAAGAACACCCAACTGAAGCGAGAATAATCATCAACAATTACAAAGCCATATTTGTTACCTCCAATGCTTATGTAAGCATTGGGACCGAATAAGTCCATGTGGAGTAACTCTAGAGGTCGAATTGTTGACACAACGTTCTTGGCGGGATGCTTAGCTCCAACTTGTTTGCCCGCTTGACATGCACAACAAATTCGATCTTTCTCAAAAGAAACATTTGTTAGTCCAAGAATGTGTTCACCCTTTTGAAGGTTGGCCAAGTTCCTCATCCCAACATGGGTAAGTCGGCGATGTCATAACCAGCCCATGCTAGATTTTGCCACTAAACAAGTCTCGAACTCCACTCTATTAGATGAGAAATCAACTAAATAGAGCTTGCCCTTTAATTGACCCGTAAAAGCAATAGAGGAATCCTTCCTTCTAAGGACTTCCACACCCTTATCCGTGAAGAGACAATTGTAGCCCATTTCACAAAGTTGTGACACGGACAACAAATTGTATCCCAATGAATCCACAAGTAATACATTGGAAATAGAATTATCATTTGAGATAGCAATTTTACCCAATCCAAGTATTTCACCTTTACCATTGTCCCCAAACACAATCCTTTCACTTGAATCTTGACTTGGTTGAAAGGAGGTGAACATGTTCTTCTCTTCGGTCATATGATTTGTGCAACCACTATCAAGCACCCAACTCTTTCCACCGGAGAGGTATTCCTACAAGACAAGTTAAGCCTTTATTTTAGGTACCCAAATAGAATTGGGTCCTTGGGGGTTAGTCATATAAGATTGGGCACCCAAACACTCCTCGTGATTTGCCTCTTCTTGAGTGCACCAACATACTTCACAACAATCTTGCCATCTTTGCCCCAACAACACATATAGTCACTAGCATAGCTTCGTGAGATAGGCACTTGTTGCTTGGGCACCTCCTCTTGCTTCTTCTTGTTTCTCTTGTTGGTAGCTTGTGGAGTAGGAGGAATGACAACATTGTTGACCTTGTTGAGAAGGTCATTGAGTGGAACACTCTTGTTGTACTTGACACAAGACACTCCATTGATCATTTTCCTTCCATTGGCCTTTCCATCATACCTATTGTAGCCAATGCCATCCTTGATGGAGGGGTGTCTTGAGCCCTTGTAGATGGTGGATGGTTGCTTATCTTTGCACTTGCAACCATTCTTCACAATTGTGTTCAACCTATGAATCTTCGTGTTCTTCTTCTCTAGCTCAACAAGGTTAGTCGCACAGGCATTTATATCAACTTTATAACATCTTTTGCAACCATTGCTAGTTGAAGCTTTGGAATCATCGAACTCCTTAGAAGAGGAGGAGGTGCTATTCCAAAGAGTGCCATAGTTTAATTCAAGCTCATGATATTTGCTTGTCAAGCTTGTAAGGCTTTCTTGAACCAAACTATGTTCATTCTTGAGAATAGCTAAAGAGTTATTAAGCGAAGAATGCTCCTTAGACAAGCGCTCGTAAGAGTCCTTGGCCAAAGATAATTCTACACCTAACTTCTCACCTTCCCCCTTTTCCTTTGCAAGACATGCCTCAAGTCCTTGGTTCTTCTCCCTTTTCGCTAGGAGCAATTCACCTTGCGACTCAATCCACGTCTCACGCTTCTCAATTTTATAGATTAACTTCAAGATTTTGGATGCCATGGCATTTCCATAAGTTTTAATGAGTTTCATGGCATATTCCTCATCATTCTCATCATCACTATCACTCTCATTACTAGAATGGGAGGGAGAGTTAGGTGGTACCTTATCTCCCTTTGCCATGAGGCAAGTAGGAGTGTGATGGTCATTGTTGATGAGGTTGGCGAAGAGTCTAGGTGGGGAAGACAAGTTGGTGAAGAGCGAAGTTGATGAAACCTTGTTGTTGATGATGGGTGAGGAAGATTCTTGCAATGCTATATTGGCAACAACCTTCTTCTTCTCTTGAGTGTCATCATCGCTTTCATCACTTGATTCCCATCCTTCACCAAGGTGGGCTTCACCTCTTTTCTTGCCCTTGTACCTTCTATCCTTGTCATTGTTGTTCCATTGCTTCTTATTCTTCTTCTCTTTTGGACAATCGGCAATGAAATGGTCATCATCCCCACAACCATAGCAAAATCTCTTTTTGTAAGGCTTGCTTCTACCACCACTTCTCATGTTTTATTTCTTCTTCAACAAGAACTTCTTGAAGTTCCTAACTAGGAAGGCTTGATCTTCATCAAGTTCTTCATCTTCTTCATTGTCACTACTATCTTCATTATCATGCCTTTTGGTGCATCGGCTAGAGCCACTATCTTGAGAAGCCTTGAGAGCAACACTCTTCTTTTGTCCCACATCTTGCTTAGCTTCATCATCTAGCACTTCATGATGCTTCAACTTTGCAAGCATCTCTTGAGGAGTTATTGTATCATAGTTGTCTCTCTCCATTATGACGGAGGCAAGTATAGAGTTCTTATTTCTATACACTCTACACAATTTCCTTGCGGTGGAATTGTCATCCCATTGGTTTGAACCAAGAGCTCTTATTCTATTGACCATTGTCATGAATCGATCAAACATCTCTTGGGTGGTTTCAACTTCGTTCCAAGTGAAGTTCTCAATGTTGCCTTGCAATAGCTCAATCATTCCAACTCTTACACTTTTGTCTCCTTCATATGACACCTTCAAAGTGTCCCAAATAAGCTTTGCACTCTCTAGTCCATTGACTTTGTTGTTATCTTCCGGAGTTAGGCATTGCAATATCAAGGTTGCCGTCATAGCATTGACTTGCAACTCTGCGTAATCCTCCGGTGTCATTTCACTTCCTTCTTCCGGGATCCTCACTCCAACTTCCACAACTTCCCAACATCTTGCAGCAATGAGATGTAGCTTCATCCTATGAGACCAATCGGTGTATCTAACTCCATCAAACATAGGTGGCTTGCCGGGGTTGATGATGGGTAGGTGTGAGTTTGGCCCCTTGCTTGATGATGAGTAATCAAAAGGAATTATATGATACTCCTTGGGTGACTTGTCTTCATTTCCTTCACCTTCTCCACCTTTCTCATTTATGCTTGCCACATCTTCAATCTTCTTGTTCAAGATTTCTTTCATCTTGTCGAGTTCTTCTTGCATCTTGTTCATTTTCTCTTTTTGTTGTTCTTGCAACTTGATGGTGATAGACTCAATCAATTGATTCATTTGACTTTGATCCATCTTGGCCAATGTGTTTCCTAATGCGGTGAAGCGTAGAGAGGAACCTAGCTTTGATACCAATTGAAAGGACCTAATTGGCCTAGAGGGGGTGAATAGGCAATTCTAAAAACCTAAAACTCAAGAAACTTGATGCAGAAATTAGTACAGCCGGTACTACCGGTGGGAGGCAGGTACTACCGGTGCTACTGCCGGTTGAACTGACTTCCTATGAAAACTATGAAATCTCAATGAGAAACAACTTAGATTTTAGATCTGCTAATTCCTTACAGTCCTTGGATGATGTAGAGGTAGTAGGAGTGCTCCGCTTGCCTTGCTTCTTCACCAAATCGTAGATCGGCCTCTCCAACCCTAAGAACGAGAGAGAGGGGAAAAACACGAAGAACAAGAACAACAAGTGATAGCACAATAATATGAAATAGAAAGGGAGCACACGGGACATGGGATTTAATCCAAGGTTTGGTCTCCACACAAGGAGCACCTACGTCCCCGTTGTTGAGGTGACCACAAAGGTCGGAGTCTCTTCCACCTCCTTGCCTCTCTCAAAGCAACCACAAATGTTAGCCCGAGGTTTCCACTAAGAATCAAAGGGTGAATACAAACACTTCGGGGTGCAGTCACAAATGGAGCAACACGGGCAACCACGAAGAACACCTAGCCGGCTAGGGTTCCAAGAACCCAAGAGTAAAAGACACAAATCCGGCCGGCAAGAAGAGGGATCCAAGTGCTCAAGTCGTAGATTGAAGTTCCCCGCTCTTGTCACACCCAATTTTAAGGATAAAATTGAATATGAATAACTCATGTGTGCCTAGAGATCAATCACACACATAAGCCGACAAATATTTAAATAGTACCATCACTGAGTGCTTATTACATAACGAATAATATTTAAATAACATAACAGCAGAATATAAAGATAACTCTCACGACGAAGCTCCACTTCACAGGGAACGCCGACTGGTTGACCACTAGCCTAGTACTCCTCACGGTAGTCTTCATAGCCATCTGAAGGGGTTGAGAAAGCAAGAGTGAGCACTTATGTACTCAACAAGAGTAACATAGGGTTATGAAGCTCAAAAGGTTGACACTGTCTGTACTGCGGTTGTTTTTATCTTGGTCAAGTTTTACCAACACTTAGCTTTAGTTATGCATAGCCCAATTAATAACCACATGATAAGATCAATATCCAACATTAACAATTAAACAACATGGTCATCTACACTGTGAGTTTTCCAGGCCGCTCGTAACCGTGAGCACGGCTATCATGATAGATTTACACTCTGCAGAGGTTATACACTTTACCCACAAGCCATGTTACCCATATGCCCGGGTTTATAACTCCCATAACACTTCCAAGGTCAGTGGGCAGGGAACACTATGAAGTCTTTCAAAAGTCTTCCTAACATGTTGATAGACCCTACGGACCCACGGGCAAGGGGTATACAAAGCCTCTACTCGATGGTACCTTTCGAAGCGGTAACCACCCTAGAACATGCCCTGCAACCAGCTCGGCAATGGTGCCTTTCACGAACTGCCAACATGCTAGTACGAATCTTTGTACTTGACTAAAGCCAGAGCCATTATAGCACTCGTGGTTGTATTAGAAATCCCAGCTTTTGCCCTACAGTGGGGTCCTATTCCATGTTGCTATAAAAGCCAGTTTTATCTCATTGTTGCATATATCATTAGTCAAGATTCATCTCAAGATCCATTATTGTAAAGCATAGCAAAGCTACCCATATGCATGTAAACCCATGGTGACAAGGTAAAGGATAACAAAGCTATGGTATAGATCTAATAGGAATCAAATTAGACACATGCAATAATGACTAGATTGAATTATGGTAAATAGGTAACAAGGATGATCCCATGTTAAACTTGCCTTGATCACAAAGCTCCTGGTGATCCTGATCTGCTGCAAAGAACTCTTGGTCAACGAAGATCTCACCGGCTGTACTCGATAAACATCACCACGCAATCATCCGAACAATCATACACGAAGCAAACAAAGATATGATCAGAACATTACACCATAAACAATAAAGAGACTTTGAAAAGGTTATAAAACAGATCTATACTTTACTACGATCACAAAGACGCGAGAATCACGCTAATCGGATCTAAAACGGAGAAGTTATAGATTAAACGGGATTTTGAAGAGAGCAGATTAAAGCTTTAGTAAAGAAATTTTCATTGATTTTCAAAAGTGATTAACATAGGTGAAACCTATACTACTGGATAGAGCATGAAATTACGGATCTAACGCAACTCGAACGGGTCGATTTGGATTAAAAACGAAGAAAATATAAGCATTTGAAGTTTAGAGGAAAAACTGAAAATAGGAAATTCCTTTTATTTTTGAATTGAAATCGGATTAAAAGAGATTACGTTTTCCCGAGGGGAAAGCGCAAAACAGAAACCCGCCTTCTGGACCGCGGGTTGAGAGGTCAGAAAGCTCGGGGGCTCTTTAGGAAAAAGACCCAGACGAAGGGGTATCGGGCATCTAGAGCCGTTGGATTCAGGATGGAAGGCTCAGATTAGATGGCGAAGGGGTACGGTGGTTTCTGATCCGTTAGATCAGAGATAGACGGTGGAGATTAGAAGGGGGAAGGGATACTGCGGTTCTTCATCGGATCAGAGCAGAGCGGCACGGCGGACGCCATGGCCGACGGCCAGCGCACGGCGGCGCGAGGGGGATAGGGCTCTGCGGTGCTCGGTTTCGCAAGAGGAACACACCGGGAGAAAGAGAAGAGAACGACGAACACATCTATGCGGTTTGCGGGGTCCGGAATAGCCCGAGGGTGACTGGCGGCATGGCGCGGCGGCGGCGAGGCTCTGTGACGGCGGCACGGGCTTCCAGTGCACAAAGAGAAAGAGAACAGAGGGGGAAAAAGTGTCCCGCACCCGCGTGAGGCGATTGCGAGACTCAGAGAGGCCCGAGGACGGCCGAGGAGGACCGGCCTCGACGAACAGCGGCGGCGCGGCGTCGATGCTCGGCGGCGGGATGACACAGAGCGCACGAGAGGGAGAGAAGAGGAGAGGGGATGTTCCGCAAGCTCGCGAAGGTTAAGCGCGGTTCGGGGGAACTCACCGAGGTCTGAGTGGCTCGGAACGGCAGCGACTCGACGACGGAACGCGACGGCCCTGCGGCTCTGCTAGTGCGGCGTCCGAGGGATGCGAGGCGATGGGAGGCAAGGCACGGTGGCGGCGCTATTTAAGGGAGGACGAGGATGAGTCCGGAGCGGAGACGAGGCGCGGGGAAACCGCGTCGGCGGTTACGCGCGGCGCATCGCGCCTCACGGCGGGAGTCCGTCCCGGACACGAACGGGGGAGGGAGGAGGAACTGACCAGTGGGCCAGGGGTGTTGTGACAGAGAGAGGGAAGAGGAGGGTGGCGAGCGGCGCCAACAGGTGGGGTCACCGAGCCAGTGAAAGAGAGAGGGAGGGAGGCCGCGGGCGGTGCTGGGCCGGGGAAAGGATGCGGCCCAGAGAGAAAGAGAAAGGGAGAGCAGGCCGCGGGCTTCTCGGGCCAGAAAGGAGAGGGTGAGGGTTTCCCTTTTTCTTTTTATTTTTCTTTTCTGAATTTTGCAAAACAATTTCCAAAAGAGATTTTGAAATCCTTTTCAAGATTTTGCAAAGCCACACAACACAAGAAAAAGAATGCCAGGGCATGAGATGCATCACACATGTTGAACCCTAACATGATATTTAGTTTTAGTTTTATATACTTAATTCTATGCTTCACGAAATGACTTGAAATTAAATCAAATTAAATCAAATTAAAACCTAATTTCTAATTTCTAATTTTAGGGTGTTACAGCTCTCTAATCTCACTTCTCTCGCTCTAAGCTAGCAAGATTCGAAGTTCTAGAGCAAGAGGGAGAGAGAAGGGGGTGAGTCAAGCTTGGAGAGCTCTTTTTCGCTTCTAGGTGTGTTGGGGGTGAGTGAATGAGTGGATTGTGTGTGAGAGGGGAAGAGATAGACTTTAAGTTGCTCAGCCCAAAGCGGTACCGGTACTACTGGTGCAGCACCGGTACTACCGGTGCAGCACCGGTACTACCGGTGCAGCACCGGTACTACCGATCAAAAGTGACCGTTGGAAGAAGTCAAAGCAGATCTGGGCGACTGTGAACTACCGGTACTACCGGTGGGGTACCGGTACTACCGGTCCATCGGTACTACCGGTCAGTGACCGGTACTACCGAATGTGCAAAAATGGCTGATGCCCTCGCATGCGTTAGAGCGCCACCGGTACCTGAGCGGTACTATCGTTCCTTCACCGGTAGTACCGGTGGTAGACCAGTACTACCGTACTACCGGTGGTAGACTAGTACTACCGATGGCTGGCAGACAGCCAGCAAAACACTCCTCCAAGAGCCCGTTTCGCACGACATCTCTCAAGCGTCTCTATACTAATAACTTGAGCACCCTTAACCTCTTCAAGCTAACCAAACATGTATCCCTATTGGTAGTGCGGCTTTTCCTATAACTCAATTCAAAGGATAAATCTATTTGGCACTTGAGCGACCGCTTTCCATGGAGAACGAATTGGGGGTGCTTCAAACACCGAATATTATCGTTTAAGCTTGTTCATATACTAACACCTGTGAATATGCTTAGGAAAAGCATGTTAGCTCCTAGGTTGATGTTATCAATTATCCAAAACCCACACTTAGGGGGTGAATGCACTTACAAGTTGGCATTGGGACAGGGAGGGGTAGTGATAGGAGGGGGTGCGGTAGAGCAGTGAGCGTGGAGGAGCCAGCGGGGAGAAGACTACTATGCAATGGGCTGACCCCCAACGGGGTGCCTCCACATGTCTTGAAACTCAAGCTTGGGTGTCCTGTCATATTGCTTAGAAATATTGATCCTGCAAACGGGCTATGCAATGGTACAAGGCTAGTGGTGCGGTGGTTCCGAAGAAATACAATTGACGCGGAAATCGTGGTGGGGCAACATTATGGAAAGCGAGTATTCCTTCCTCGAATAGCGCTATGCCCGTCGGATGATGAGATGTTTCCGTTCCAATTTAAGAGCAAGCAGTTTCCTATAAGGTTGAGCTTTGCCATGACGGTCAACAAGTCACAGGGCCAGACTATCCCGAACGTCGGTGTGTACCTGCCTGCGCTGGTGTTCTCTCATGGGCAGTTGTATGTTGCGATGTCTAGAGCCACGTGTGTTCATCTGAATCCACTCACAGTTCTTCTACACTCAGTTGTGTTTCCAAAAAAAACCCTCATGTTTTCGCGAAAATGATCACGCTACATGTTAGGAATGGGTCGGACTGCTGTCTTGTGCTCTGCTTAATGGGCCGAATTCGGAGCCAACCTATTTTTTTTCTTGTCTATTGTTTTTCTTTTATGAATAAATTTATTTTAAGCCATAGACGAGGTAATATAACATTTCACTAATACAATATATTTTTCAGTCCATTTGTATTGTATAATAAATATTATTTGTGTAACACTATACTTGTTACCATTTTTAGGTATTTTAATGTATTTTATCAGCAAATGATGTATGGGAACGTATGCTATGGAAACCAAGTTCTCGTTGAAACTATGAAAACTCACGTGGATCGCTGGATCTAAATTCGATGGATATAGTGGGAGGGATTAATTGCTAATCTCTCCCACCACGCCAAGTGATTAGATGTGGATGCAGTGGGAGGGGTTAATTGCTAATCTCTCCCACAGTTGGTTCAAGCACCACCCGATATAGTACAAACAAGCCAACAGAAAGAAATAAAAAAAAACGGCCACCCTGTGTGTGATGGATCACAGGCATCACAGGGAACCAGCAGAGCAGGCAGTACGTATACATACAGCTTACAATTTTTTTTTCTTTACAGTTAGGTTCTCGGATGCAGCGGCGAGCGAACATCGATCACGCAGGGAGAGACAGGGAGAGGCTAGCTATGGTCGTAGTAGGCAGCAGCAGCAGCAGTGGATCGGCTAGAAGAAGGAGCGCTTGGTGGGCACCCTGCCGACGGCCTTCATGAATTTTGCGAGGTCCAGCACCTTGGCCAGCTTGAGGCCCCGCTTGGCCTCCGCCGACGCCCGCTTCTCCTCCGCCTTGCGCCGCGCCTTGGCGATGTCGTTCTGCGTCTTCTCCACCGCCTTGGCGCGCTGCTCATCCAGCTTCCTCTGCATGCATGCGCAAAGGAATCATCAAGGAATATAATATAATCCATCAAATCAAACTTAACACACAGCAGCACGCATCTTTCTTCTGTAATTCTGTTAGTAGAGCCAGTCGCCCTGTCCAAACTGAAACTGAAACAGTCGAGGAGGAGGAGGAGGAGATTGACACGCGATGCAGCTGCTTATAGGGTGCTCAGGAACTCAGGATGAACATCGAGCACGCATAATTAAAACTTACGAAACCTGACTAAAGCTAGTTTTTTTTTCTTTCCTGTTAGAAATTAGTTGCAAGAAGAAAATGAGATTTCTTTTTTTAAAAAAAAAACAGGCATGAGGCAAGACGAAGATTGAACCCACTGTTCTCCTGCAACAGGACTGAATATCTAGAGCTACTTTGAAGACGTACACATATGACCGTCCCCTCTGTTTCAGTTTGCCCATCAGAAATCTCACAGAGGGTAGCTAATTTCACCGATAACCAGCTTGAAATCATATTGATTTCTGCAAGACCACAAGTGCTTGTCATGTTTTACTTCTCCCCTCTTTTTTCCTAATGAAAGAACTGTCAACATCTAGTGTCGCACGATTTATTTTAGGAAGCAAAGATCATGGACTGCATGCATGTGTTCATCAGAAACTCATAACAGATAGCGTCTAGAGTAGTAGTATTTGCGTTTTCAAACTTTGATTTGAAATCATGGTTTGAGCGAGGTAAGAAAAAAATCAAATTAAAGAGAGCGGTTGTTCGTACCTCGATCCTCTTGAGCCATGCGGAGGCCTTCTCCACCTGCTCGGTCTCCCAGCCGTTGATGACCACCTCCTCCCTCTTGAAGCGGTTGTTGATCTTGGCCACCTCAGCCGTCTGCCACGCCGACACCTTGGTCTCCACCTCCTCCTTCTTCACCTGGCTGGCCTCCACGTGCTGCGCCGGCTGCTGCTGCTGCGGCGTCGGTCCCACGGGCACGACCTCCAGCCCGGAGGAGGCGGAGGCCCTGGACCTGGCGGGCGTGGCGACGATGGGGTGGCTGTCGGGGACGATGGCCAGCGGATTAGTATCCTCCAGCTCGTCCTCGCCGATGCTAGTGAGCTGGTCGCCGTCGTACCCGCCGGTCTGCATGGTCGCCGCCCCGGCGGCGACCATGGCCGTGAACTCGCGGCTCATCGTCATGAACTGCTCCTCGGACGAGAAGGAGCGGTGGCTTGCGGTGTCCCAGGACCCCGTGCGCGCGGGGGGAGTTGGCGTCGGCGCGTCGGGCGTCAGAGGGTGGATGTCGCGGAACGTCGTGACCTCGACATCGCGGACAACAACGTCGCCGTCGCCGTCGTTGCTGGTTGGGCTAGGCGCCGAGGGCACGGGCGGTGGCGCTTCTACTGCCGGTGGTGGTGGTGGTGGCGGTGCCTGCTGCTCATGCAACATGTGGTGGTGGTCGTCGCCGCCGCCGGCGGGGAGCTAGCGCTAGCTGCCCGTGCTCATCCAGAGCAGAGCGTGGTGTGGTGCTGGTGCGTGCGAGCGAGCGTGCCTGCCTGTGCCCGGCTCGGCTCGGTGCGGACCACGGAGTTTATCAAGGAGAGGAGAGGAGAGGAGAGGAGGATGGGCCCCGCAGGGCAGGCAACCCGAGCTGGTGGGTCAAGTGATGGGAATGGGAATGGGTCCAGGTCCATTGACGGGCGCGCGCGGGTGACACGTAGCTTTCGTGGGAATCGCCCAAGTTTTGCTTCCGTTCCGGTGCATGCACTGCAGTCATCAAAGTTCCCGTGCACCTGGAGATTGGCGACTGACTACTGCAAATGGGAGCTCCCTTGTTTAATCCCATCCACAGATTGCCCGAACTTGACACTGCCAGTTTGCGCTTTTTGACTGTGTGTGATTCTGATCAAGTACGCTGTTAATGAAAAGTTAAATTAAATGTTGGTAGTAACTGACAGTGGCGCGTCACAGTACTTTGATGGGCTTCTGTTGGTAGTACTAGCTAGCTGTAAGAAGACGATGGCTAGGAGAAAGAATCTCCCATCGAGAAACTTCTCTTTGTCTTGTTTTTTTTTCCCTCCAGCTTCTTGTCGTGTACGTACCTAAAGCGCTGAACTGAAAGCTTCCAAGCACTACCACTAGTACTCACTACCTACGACTTGTACAGATCAGTCAGATTAAGGATACGGTTAGCACGATTCATCACTACAATAAAAAGGCTCGCTGCCCTCTTATCTACTGCCAATTTTTCACCTAACTTGAACCCTTGACAAGGAGGCACAACGAAACACACACACGCGAATACGCGATACTGTTCTGTGCCATCACGTTCCAGCGTGGCAGCGTGCACGGAGCTTTGTTTGCACATATAAATAAAATTGTATACTACTACTAAATCTCCTAGCTAATTAAAGTAGGTAGGTGCTTGTGTGGTGTGTGTGGATTAGCTACAACTAGTGTTGTTGCTTTATTATCTGCATTATTATCGCAGTCGACGGAGCACTACTAGAGAAGAGAAAAGATAGCAGAAAGGCCAATCCACGCACGTCTTTTGAATCCTCCCTCATCATCATCATCATCATCATAATCTTGTGCGTACGTACGTACTACTATAGAGTATAGACCAACAACAGCGAGCGACCAAAAGCCGACGGATAGGATTACTCTAATAATTCACAGTAGTTTATTTATCATGCTGACAAACATATAAATAAATAATACTATTAGCCATAGTACTGGTCATCGTCCAGAATGGATCATCATGAGCAGTTTAATTTAATTCGCGGGCAAAGTATTAAGCTCTGCTCCGCGCGAGGTGGCAGCGGGCGATTGGGATGGATGATGATGATACGGCGGTACAGCCAGGCAGGCAGGCAGGCCCAGGCCCAGGTCGTGGCGGGCCGTCGCTCTCGCTCTTTTCCATGCGCCGGCGACGGGATGGGATGCGAATGCGATAAGCGCCCCGGGGGACGCAAATCTACTTTGACGAGCGTTCACTCGAATTGAAACGAGCGAACGATCCTCACCGCGTCGCATGCTTCTAGCCGGTCTCTGGCACACTGCTGTCCGCTATTCTTTTTCACTTTTTTTTATTCTATTTACATACACAAACTGCACTGACTCTTGCGACATGCGCCCATATCCATGCACACGTTTTTATTAAGTTTTTTCTTTTATGTGATTTTTAGTATTCTTTTTCTTTATAATATTTTATTTTTATTTTATCTTTTTACTTCTTTTTTGGTAGCATTGACAAGTTGTATATAATAACTTATGCACATAAATGATCAAGAATAACTTATATACACAAGTTATGTTTTGATAACTTTTGTATCTAAGTCAGGTTTCCAAGTTTTAGGATAAAGTTAGAATTAAATTTACAAGTTGTATATAATAACTTATGTACACAACTTGCATAGACTTCAACTTATATATATATGAGTTGTAGTGTAAAGTTAAAATTAAATTTATAAGTTATATATAATAACTTATGTACACAACTTGTATAGAATAACTTATATATATGAGTTGTATTTGACAACTTTTTATGGAAGTTTTAAAAACTTTTATATTTCTATGTTTTGGTATAAGTTGTAAGTTAATTCATTCGTTTTATGTTTAATAATATTTGTACCTTCAAGTTTTGACATAAGTTATAAGATAATTCATTTTTTTGTGTTTAATAACTTTTTGTATTTAAGTTGTGTTTATAACTTTTTTATATAAGTTATATGTCATAAGTTAATACATAAAAGTTGTTATTAGATATTTTTTTTCAAAACATATGCTAGTGGGATCTAGTTTTTTACGTCTCGTCGCATAGAACACACTGGTACAAACGAAATTAAAAACGGATACATGGTTTAGAACTTATAACAATTTAAATTATTTTTTTTCTTTTTTCTACATGCGCTTTTTTGTTAAAAAAGGTAAGTAGCGGGTTTCTTTTTCCAGAAAAGGTAATGTTAGAAAAGCGTTCGCTCGTAACGTTGGCGATCCGGGAAGCGCGGCCCTGAGTCCGTCTGAAAATGGAAAAAAAACGGGAATGAGTAGTTTCCTAAAATGATAAGTTTGATTGGTCGGGAGATCATTCGCTGGTTTCGTTTCTAATGAGCGTTCGCGATTTAGTGGTAGCCCCGGTGGCCCTCTCCTCGTGCCCTGACGAAAATTTCTTTTTCTTTCTTTACGTGCGGGGTCGCGCGGGCCCCCGCGCGTCGCTTTCCTCTCCACCTGCGTCCTTCGTCCCTCGTCGTGGACGGACGCAGCGCAGGCGTCGTGCGCCGATGGGGGGTTTCGCCGTCCGTCTGCCCCATCCGGCCGCGCGACGGGGTTGCTTGTGCGCGATGGTCGCGGGACGTGTACACGGCGGGTGACGCGACGAAGGCGGCGTGGCGTGGGCCACCGGCCGGCTGTCGCGCTCGCCCCGCTCGTTTCTGCGGATGGATGCAGTGCAGTTCCTGGCTGCTGGTTTACGGTGGTTCTACGAGAGCCGGGCTCGCTCAAAATATTGTGCTTGCGTGCGACATTCCTGCGCGAGCTGAGGACGACGTCGAGTGGCACCGCTCTGCTTGGCCTTTTCTTTGGTTTGGGTATATTACAATACAAAACAAAAGATAAAACAAAGGGGTTGATTTCGCCAGAGATGTTGCAGTCAGAGAGAGAGAGAGAGAGAGAGCGACCTTGGATCGCTCAGGTGCTGCCATGTATGCATATATGTTGTATCTTTTAATCAATTATATACTAGTTAGCTGAGTAGCTGGTAACAGCTTGGCAAAACGTAAAGCACCACACCAATAAACTAGTCGTCAGTCTTGTATTTTTCTGTAACTGACACAAGGGTTTACTGGTGCCGGTAGGTTAGCTCTCGGTTTCAAGCTTGGTACCCAGGGCAAATTGCAAACCTGCGAGTCATCCGTAGTGGAATCATCAACAGGACCGACCAAAAACACGTACTGTGTCGAATGAACTCACCCGGTGGCTCTTCGTTCCGAGTACGGAGTAGTACGTAGCTCTGAAGAAAACTTGAAAAAAAAAATACAATTCACTCATTATTGTTCACCCCTGGTCATGAACGAACGTAGAGGCTAACTTTGTGCAGAGCAAAGAGGCATTCAGGCAGTTAAAGTCCAGGTGTCCGACTCAGCGTACAAATGCTCATATATATATAGAGGTTGCACGACGATGTGCGCGAGTAAGTAATTTTTTTTTTAAAAAAAAGTGATTCCGCACACATAGAATCATGCCAAATGCCTTGCTTGGAGGCTTGGAGCTTATAGCTAGCTATCTTTACCACCTAACCAATCATTGTACCGGCTCGACGTCTAAATACTATACACTTCTCTCTCTTTTTTCTTCTCTATTAATTTTGCTCATATTCTTTTTTTTTTCCTACAGGCTAGCTAGCTGGAGCACCATGCATGTTGAGGATTGTTCACTTGAGATTGGTGGGTGACTCATGGCATGCCATGATGGCGGCCGTCGGATTAGGGAACGCCACTGAGAGGAAACCGCAAAATATATAAAAAGAAAAAAAAAGGTACGGTGATGGTGAGAACAAGTGCGCTTGGATGACAAATCATGCTCCCCGTTAGTGCTAATAAGCCCGCTAGCTAGTAGTAGTGGTAGCAGTAGGCCATCGTCGATCTTTCTCTTTGCCTTTGCTTTTTTCCTTTCCGGATTTCATCATAAGAAAATAAATAAATAAACGAGGCTTTACCTACCAAAAAGCAATGGTTAGTTAAACGCCGCATGCACGATCGCCGGAAATGAGTGGCCGCCGGCCGGGCATGCTTGCAGAGCCCGAGAGGCGGGCGGAACGGGCCGGAACCCTGCTAGCTAGCTAGCGCGAGGGAAATAACCGGCCAGAGAAAAGATTAGTTGGTCTCTGTGTCTCTGATAGATACTGTTGCCCATATCATGCCATGCATCCATCCCAATCGATCTGTCTAGACTTCACTCATGACTGATCGTTCCTGCTGAAGCTGGGCCCATTTAATTTGCATACCGTTCACACACATACACGCTACCAAACGTCAAGTGTGTATGTGGCCCTTATTGCATAAGTGCAACGGCTGTTAAAATCGTCGTTGAGTTGGTTATAAAATCAAATCACAAGGTGTTTCAAGTAAAGGATCGTAATTATAACTTATAAGATCGTCATAATATATGATGACTATAAAAGTCATAGAGACCCAGACTCTAGTACGTGCTACTATCATGGAATCGGACCCTTAGTGGTTAACTAACATCGTGAAAACGTAAAATTATATGACAAAATGGAATATAAAAACTGACGTTGGCCGGGATGAACGGTGCAAGTTTCTTTTTCTTTGTTTCTTGGGCTTGTCTTTTCTTTTTATCTCCATCCTTTCTTTGCCTGTCTTCTAGGCTGCTCTCTAAAGTTTCTTCGCTAACAAATTTGTACGGGCAGATCCGTCAAAACAAAATGAACGGTGGAAGTTGTTATCACGAGGATTTGACGTCCCCTCCGGCTACGGATGGGTGCCGGCCAGTGCCCCCGATGGCGGGACACAAGCCTTAACTGCATGCGGATGGTAATTAAAGACGTCCCATCAGCGATCGCCGATCAGTAACCTTGATGCTGACAGACACGCACGCACTGTACCTCGTCGTCATCATCACGTCCATGATGAATTGATGACTGTGCCTGCTGCTTGATTTGCCGGCCGATCGATCTGCGTCATGATATATGCCACGCCGTCGGCTGGAGGGAACGGCCGCGCCATCAGATTCTTGTCTCTCGGTGTGCATTCGTCACGTCTCCCGACGTGTAGTACTGCCTACAGTACTAGGCTACTACTCTTGTGTCTTGTCTCTTGCTACGAGTACTCCGTACTACAGTTTTCACCAGAATCCGTATTCATTCCAATACTGGATTAATTGGCCAATCGTTGCTAGCTATGACGTGCGTAAGCGTTTACACGAGCGTCCTGTTTGTCATAATAATTTTTTTTAACGAACGAATAATATTTTTTTCTTACAATAAATTAGCATAATCATACAGTATAACTTAAATTTCAGCTAAACAAATAGTGCTTTATTTTGCTCAAAAAAAGAGTATAACTTTTTTTCCCTCTATAACGTTGGAGATATGCGCTTTTTTTTAATGAGAACTGCTTCAGTACTCCCTTTTGTAAAAAAATACAAGAATCCTAAAGCAACTAATTAATTAAAGAAATTAGTTATTATATATTTGCTACTGGGTCTCGCCTAGGCCCAAGGCGTCCAAGCCCTGCCCCGAGTCCAGCTCGTCCAAGCTCCGCTGGTAATCCTTGAGACGACGTCGCAAGCAGCAGTCGCTCGCTACTCCTGTCCCGATCTCATTTCACGTGTGCTTTGTGGCCAGAGCTTTAATTTGACGACGAAGCCAAAGCTGTTGAAGAAGAATACGCTGGGTCACCGATTGTGGGAGGCGCTCGGCGCTCGCACCCTCGCCCTGTTGTGCCACCGGCCGTCCCCCGCCGTGCCGGCGGACGGAGCGGCACGTCGGTATGTCTCAGCGGTCTGCCAACTACAGCAGCGGCGGGTGCCAGTCTGAGCGGAGGGAGGCGCCTCCTCCCACTCCTTCCCTGCCCTCATTTCTTCCGACACGTCTAAGCGATAATTTCACGATGGCATGCCGTCCACCAGGCGCTTGTTGTGTCGCCGCATACAGGTGCTCAAGCTGGAGCCGACGTACGCGCAGATTTGGTCGCCGCTGCCGGTCGCCTCCTTCTTTTGGAACACCAGTGTTTCAAAGAGAACCGCATCATGTAAGCTACTAAGCTAGTCTTACGCGCATGCAGTTAATTACTCTTGTGGTTACGTACGGATGCATTGCAATGCAACCCGATCGAGCAACATGGTAGAGTAGTCAGAGTGACATGGCTGTCGTTGTGGCATGCACTACCGGACGGATGCACATGTCGTCGTTCTCGAGGACGACGACACATATTGTTCATCGGCTCCCCGCCCGCGCCTTGCAGGAGCACGGAACGGTGCCCGCCGTGGCTGTCCAGCGGGTCGGACGACGTCGACCAGCAACAGCACAGTTTTAAGGCATCGCGCACACCCCGCCGGTGGGGGGACTTGTTCGTCGACAACTATAGGACGTCGCACTTCTAGATTAGCACTCCTCCTGGTGCTCCCAGCCTTCGAACAAGACGGAGGCCGACGGAGATGAAGCGGCTGCGGCGTGGCGAGGGAGGGCGCCTCCCACAACCAGTGGCCTGGCCCTGACGTCGTCTTCTTCATCGGCGATGGCAGCGCCGTCCTTGCCGCAAAGTACCAAGAAATGGAATCGGGCAACGAGGAGTTCAGATTAACAAAGCAGAGCGGATGGGCCGGACTCGGGGCTAGGCCTAGTGGGACCCGGTAGCAAAATTTATAAAATTTAATTAATTTATATAATTGTCTGCTTTAAGATCCGCGCCAGTTTTAGAGAAGGGAGTACCGGAGCAGTTGCCTTTTTTTGTTAGAGTAGTGTTGACACCGTTTTTCGTACGGGTCAATATTGAGCCAAGTGCGTCGATCGGCAAGAAGGTAAAACATTGCCTCTCATCGGCATCAAGATACCACTAGTGAAAGATGTGTTTGCCGATGAGGAGGTATTACCGATGAAATGAAAATATTGTCGATCGGAAATGTTGCCGATGGATGTGAGATGATGCGGCTGACGTCAGCAAGGAGGTGCCGATGATAGTAGAAGGAAAGTGCGGATTGAAGGAATCTGTCGATAGAAAGTTTCATCGTGAGGGAGGTGGATAAGGAAACTAGTAATTTTATGCAGTATTTTTGTTTTATTTCCTTAAAAATAGGAGTTCCGTTTATGTATGAGTCGTGTCTGTTTGCAACTCCTGTTACCGGAGTATAAATATGTACCCAGGGGCGATGTATCAGGATATATCCAATACAATCAAACAAATCTATTATTTTCGTCTTACTTTTCAGCATCTAGTTATAGTTTATCTACAAGTTCTTACGATCTCGACGGGCTGCATCTACAAGATCTCTGTCTACCTCGCGAGTTCCGCTTTTTGAGCAATCTGAGCCTTGATATCCAGGCGTATCGTTGTCGTCTCGTTCATCGTTGTTCTAGTTATCGTCCTTGTTGATTAACTGGTCAAATCAACTGGCACACCTTTCGATATCGAGTTCGGGTATAAGCCCGAGGTGTTCGCAGATCCGACGCTTTTTGTGTCAACACCTCTTTTGGCACACTCGGTGGGACCCTAGATATATCTCTTGATCAAGATCATGAGTGGTTCTACTGACGTTGATCCAAAGAAACGTCATTGAAGTCTCCGAAGCAGATCTGAAGGATGATCAGAAACAAGCTATGGAGCAGGCTATGGAGGAATACAAGCAGCTATATCTGAAGTCCTTCAGCCTAAACAGGAGTGGCAAAGCAGTCCAGAAGCAAGATCCATCGTCGCCACGGCGGGTCACTTTCGACGCCAATCCTGGTAAATTTCAAGAGATGGTTAATTCTGCATTAAATCAAGCATTGATTAACCACTCTACTATGATGTCCAACGTTGTACACAACGTTGTTATGCGATTCTTCAAAGAAGGGCAGACATCTCATTATGTTGGTCCATCGTATCATCAATATGGATCGGCATCTATTATAACTCTATCGACAATCCCAGCGGGATCCTCCCAGCCTGCGAAGCTGTCTGCCAGTGAAGTTACTCTAAAATCAAGCCCTGTAAATGTTGTTCGGCTGAATACAGACCCAGTAGCATCGGAGGTGTCAGAACCTGTAATCCAGAGCCAACTGATTCCTACTAGCCGGTGGGGATATGATATGCCTCCAAATTCATCGACCGATGCCAAGTCGATCCAAGGTAACGATACAGCGGGAAAAGCCCTTGTGGAATCGGCAGTATCAGTGCAGCCGATGAATCCAGTGATGCATTATGCTACGCCTTCTCCAAACGGGCAATCGTCGATAAGAAGTCTTCAGATGGTGGTACCTAAGATGCCTTGCGGGCGACCATCGGCAAGCGCTCTTCCGATGCAACAAAATAGGGCAGATGCAGTCTATCCTTTGATGATAAATCCTCACACGGGGGTATCAATACAACAAGGAGGTCAATCTATTGATTGTCCTAGAATGCAAGGGAAACAGGCTCCGAATGGATATCAATTATCGATAAATCACATGTCGATGACTTATGATTCTGTATGGACTGGTCAGACATCAATGCAACATTAGTTGGTGCAACCTAGATATCAAGCGACAAGAGCACAACAATACCATTACCCAACGGATGTTCAAAATGAGATGTCGATAGTGTCTCAAAATACTCCAGCTGGTGTCCAAGGATATACATCGACAGATCAGCCGATGTATAATGTTCAGCAACATGGTGCTGTGTTTACGCCAATCGGATCGGTTTACTTATCACAGAGGCAAGAAGGGATGTATCTACCAGTCCAGCCGATAAACATACAGGCAACGCGTCGGTAGGGTCAAAATGTATACTGGGTCGATGAGATCGCCGAAGTGACAAAAGGGCAGTTTGGTAGTAAGTCTGAGGTCGATACATATTCTTATCGAACATCATACCCTCAGACATATGATTTGATTCCTCTTCCAAATCGGTACGAGGTGCCGAATTTCACAAAGTTTTCTGGTTTCCAAATTACACCGATCCAAGTAGTCGGTTCTGAAGAGGTGTTTTAATGGATCATTTCACTGATGATGGAAATCTTGGGCAGGGGTTCACATCGGCCGATGAGTTACTAGAAATAGACATCGGCGACGGTAGCAAGCCTAGGCCAACTTTTATTAGTGCTAGGTTGGATTCCCAATGTAAACAACAGCTGAGTGATTTGTTAAAAGAATATAAAGATTGTTTTGCTTGGGATTATACAGAGATGCCTGGTTTGGACCGATCAATAGTTGAACATCGGTTACCTATTAAGTCGGGTTTTCAACCACATCGGCAACCAGCACGCCGGTGTAACCCCACTGTACTACCCGATATTAAAGCTGAGATTACCAAGTTAATCGAAGCTAGATTTATTCGGCAATGCCGATATGCTGAATGGATTTCTAATATAGTTCCTGTATATAAGAAGAACGGAAAACTTCGTGTTTGTATTGATTTCAGAAATCTCAATAAAGCTACGCCAATGGACGGCTATCCAATGCCCGTTGCCGATCTACTAGTTGATGCTTCTGTTGGACACAAAATTATAAGTTTTATGGATGGTAATGCTGGATATAATCAAATATTTATGGCTGAAGAAGACATATCCAAAACTGCTTTTAGGTGTCCAGGTCACGTCGGTTTATTTGAATGGATCGTAATGACTTTTGGGTTGAAGAACGCCGGAGCCACTTATCAAAGAGCAATGAACTTTATTTTTCATAAGTACATCGGTACGTTGGTCGAAATCTATATCGAAGACGTGGTGGTTAAGTCCGAAAACTTTGAAAAGCATCTTGCTGATCTGCGGAAGATTCTGGAGTGCACAAGGGAGCATGGGCTAAAGATGAATCCAAATAAGTGTGCGTTTGGCGTATCGGTGGGTCAATTCTTAGGGTTCATGGTGCATCAAAGGGGTATAGAGATCGGCAGAAAATCTGTTGATGCAATTAACAAAGTGGCTGCTCCTACGAACAAGACTGAGTTGCAATCTTTGATCGGTAAGATTAATTTTATTAGAAGATTTATATCTAATCTGTCTGGGAAGATTGAGTCTTTTAGCCCACTGCGGAAGCTAAAAGCCGGTCAGGAATTTGTGTGGGGAGAAAAGCAGCCATCGGCTTTGGAGGAAATTAAGAGGTATCTGGTAAATCCCCCGGTTTTGATTCCATCTCAACATGGGAAACCCTTCAGATTGTATTTGTCGGTGTTTCGACCCAGGGGGTCGATCACCAACTAGTAAATTTGTATATTGCGTGCTCCCTCTCCCAGATGTGATGCAAGAAGAACACAGAGTTTATCCTGGTTCGGGCAAAGAAGGCCCTACGTCCAGCAAGAGGAGGGGGTTCTGTATTATCTTGCATCGAAGTGCTCGTACAGGGGGGCAGTACAAGTTGGTTTACACGGGGGTGCTCAGAGCGAGCCGAGGCCTAGAACTAGTAGGGCTACTCTAGGTGAATTGGTTGATTGCTTGAGATGTTGATCAGGCAAGTGAGTGGTTGGTGTTGGTGTTTGGTTCTGGTGAGAGTTCGTATAGGAATGTGAGTGGGGTCGATGATTGACCTCTTCGTCCTCGTGTTCTTGTCCCCTCGCCGTGCCCTCGTCCCTCCAGCCTCTTTTTCTACTATCCCAGCGTCCCCTTTTATAGGCCAAGGGGAGGCTTAGGAGTACATGGGCCTAGTAAGTATCAGTATGGGAGGTGTGTCCGTACGCCATGTCTGTGACGAGACGTCGATCGCTGTAGCGGCATGCTCCTCCTGTACTTCTGGTGTTCCGAGGCATGATGATGGCGGACCGATCGTCGTCGGACGACATGGCGTGGAACCTGCGAACTCCACAGTTGAAGCGGGACGGATCGGATGGGCCCATGCCGTAGCAGTTGGGGATGAGGGTCGAGCCCCCGGGTCGAGGGGTATCGGGGCCTGCGTGACCCTGCCACATTCCTGAGAACGCGGTCGAGGGCTGCCTCGCCCAAAATTCGAGGGGGTGCTCCGTACTTGAGGCGTGGCTGCAGTAGTTGTACGGTCGACGGGTAATCCGGGTATGGGTGATGACTTGACGGATTTGACCGAGGTAGTGAGCGCCCATGGTGTTAGGCGGGGACTTACCTCAGCATAGGATTCCCTTTATCCCATACCCGAAGCAGGTGAGCTGATCGAGCCTCCTGTTCGGGGGTCGTTCGTTCGACCCCCTGTCCGTCACTTCGGGGGGGTTGGAGTCGAGGGGGATTCGATCGACCTCTCTCCGTCATCTGAGGGGTCGAGGTTGGGGTACGCTCGTTCGATCCCCCTTTCAGTCGGTCGAGGGGTCGCGGCAGAGGGTCGTTCGTTCGATCCCTTCTCCGTCATTCGGGGGATCGAGGTCGAAGGTCACTCCACCTACCATCCCTCTGGTTATGGGCTGGCCCATGGCCTGCCCTTTCTGCCGGTGGGGTAAGCCTTCGCCTGACGGGCCTACCTCTATTTCTTGGTCGATTGTCGGATTTCGCCTGGATGTTTAGGCATTAGATTATCACAAGTTAGGGTACCCCTTACCTTTGTACCCAACAGTAGCCCTCGAGCCTCTATGCGGATAAGAAGAATCCACATACGGGCTTTTGGCGATGATCTGCAGAGTTAGTATATGGTTTGATTCTCCGCGGGGTGCGCGCGAGCGCACCCCGCGGGGGTAGCCCCCGAGGCCCCTGAGGAGTGATTAAGGACTCCTCTGGGGGCTTTGATTTGCGGCTTATCTGGGGGGAATGAGGTTAACTGGAGTCATAGTGCCCCATCGGGAGGTCAACTCTGTCTGCCAGGCTTGGATGTTTTTGACCCTCTTTCGTCGAGGGGTGCCGTGCGTAGTCGAGCCCCCGAGCCTCGTGCGGCTGGGCGTTGCTACCTATTAGCATCCTTCCCATGGATCCTTGCGCTCGGATTGTGGGGTGAAGAGCGTCGAGCTATCCTCATTCGGACAAGCCTCGAAGTCCGTTGTGAGCTGGTAACGGGGAGATCCAAGTGAGAACACGTGCCCCGTTCGATAGGGGTCGATAGAAGCCCTGAGGCGTCCTCTTTAAGAGAAACCGTATGGGTTACCAAGGTGCCGACTCCGTTCGCTGAGAATCGGTGGCTCGATGCCTCCCGTCGGGGGGATCCTTCGGTACTACCAGGTTTTGCCTTGGATATGTCCCGGGGGGTCTTGAGAGTTCGTTCTCGAGCGGGGCCTCGTGTTGGCACCCCCTGGGTCATCCCTGACTTGGGTACTCGAGGGCGGCTATCGAACCCTGTTCGAGGGCCAGCCTTCGCCCCTCGAGATTTTAGGGGTGGACCGGAGTCCGTTTTACTTCTCTGGGAAGGATCGTTCGAGGGTGACTGTCGAACCCGCGACTGTGGGGCCAGCCATCGACCCTCGAGGCTTCGAGGGACGAGTCGATGTTCGTTGCTTTCCTCCGAAGGTAACACTCCACATTCCCTGTCGTTGGTCGTGGGCGCGCCTTTTTAGGAGATATCCCTTCGTCTGCGCGCGGCGGGCGTGGAGGGCGGCGAGAACCCCGATGTCATGATAGGTGTCCCTTACCCTATGGATCCCTAAGGAGAGTTAGGTGGGCACATTTAATGCAGAGATTTACCTACCTTTTCGATGGATCTGCCCGTTGCGTTTCCGTTCATATATACGGGGACATGGCTTTGGCTTTCTCACGTTTGCCATTGCCTTCCTTGCCTCTTCGTTCCCGCCCTTGCCTTCGTCATCCCCTGAGCTTCGCACCTGCGCGTGTGAGTGAGGAGAGAAAAGATTGGGAACGCACCTTCAACACCTGCCTCCGAACGCATCCGCTTCCCCGCTACCATGGCCAACTACACCCTGCGCAGCCCCGACGCTTGGCTCCCTTCGACGGCGACCGCGGAGCGGTTGGAAGAGCTGGCGGGGAGCGGCCTTCTTCGGCCTGTCACTTGGGCGGACCGTCCGGAGTGGATGGCGCCGCCGGAGTCGGATCACGAGCCCAACCCACCGGAGGGCTACGTGGTCAGCTTCGAGGCGTTCCACCGGGCGGGGCTGGGATCCCCCCCCCCAACCGTCTCTTGCGGGGGATCCTCAACCACTATGGCATGGAGCTCCAGCACCTCTCCCCCAACGGCGTCTCTCACGCGGCGGCCTTCATCGCCGTGTGCGAGGGGTACCTTCGGATGGAGCCCCACTGGGAGCTGTGGCTCCATCTATTCGAGGCGAGCTTGTTTCATGCTCCGGCCGGGACCGACCAACGGAGGATGGCCCGGACGGGGTGCTGCAACATCGTCCTCAAGAGGGCGGAAGACTGGATCCCGGTGAAGATCAAGTCGACCCACGTGGGGTGGCACTCCGGGTGGTTCTACCTGAGGAAAGACGACGTCCTGCTTCCCCCTTACACCAGGCGGACAATTGAATCGAAGCCCTTCAACTGGAAGTACGGCGTCCCGTAGAGGAAGCAGAAGCGCCTCGACCACCTGCTCATGGGATGTCGTCTTGTGGAGGACGTGTTGCCCCTCGAGAGGGTGGTCTGTCGGGTGCGCGCCTCCTTCGCCGGCGCGTTCGAGGTGGGGCACGTCGTCAGCATCCCCATGGTGCCGGACTAGGGCCACGTCGAGCTGGTACGTCGTCTCTTCCTCTATCAATGTCCACTTGTCCGTCTTGTCTGTCTCCCTTGCCTGCTCCCTAACCGCCTCGTGTTCCTCAGGGGAATGTCGTCTTCCGGAAGTCGCTGCCACCAGTGAAGGAGGAGTGGGACGACTCCCAGGTGAGACGCCTACGGGCCGAGCAGGATAAGAGAGACAAAGACAAGGCCAAGGAGAAGAGGGGCACAAAGGCCCGAGAAAGAGAGGCACGTGACCAACGTCGGTCACGGCAGAGGCAAACCGGCCTCTCTGAGGAGGAGTCCCCTTGGAGGAGGATGAGGATGAGGAGTCAAGCGGTGGCGAGGTTATTAAGGATAGCGGCATGATGTAGTGGCATCGGGATGCGACCATTACTTCGATTCTGACGTATGTCACCTTTGTGCAGGAAGAGGATTCAGAGGAGGAGGAGACGCCCGCGCAAGGGGTGACCGCTGGTAGCGGAGAGGAGAGGGGGTCGACATCGAGGTCGGCCCCGACTGCTGGGATCGAGTCGGGGGGTGAGCGCCCCGCGGCTTCCCAGGGTGAGGTGGCGCGGTGGACACACGGTCGTTCTTCGCAGTCTCCATCGAGGGGCCGATCGAGTGCGTCGCCGGCCCCTGCTCGGTCCAGTGCCCGGTCCTCGGGCCCGTCGACCCAGGAGGAGACCAAGGTGGCGGCGACGAGGGCACCATCGACCCCCGTCAAGACCACGACGCCGGCAGCGTCAACAGCCCCCGTCGTGGCCAGCGGCGGCAGTGGCTCCCGAGGTGCCGCCCAGAAGCCCCCGAGCGGCTTGAGGTCTGCTGGTCGGGCCCCCATGGTCCCGCTGGGGTAAGCCCCTTTTCCTTTGGTTTTGGATTTTCCTTGTGTTGGTTATACTCCGCGTTTACCGTTGCGAGTGTGTCCTTTTTTCAGGGTGAAGCGCTCATTGGAGGTCGCGCCCCTACCCCGGCCAAGAAGCTAAGGGTGGAGGCCGCGTCCAGGATGGCGGCTGGGGCCGGCTCTGCTGGCCCGTCCCCCTCGGTCCCCACTTCCAACGCGGAGTGGGTGATCAAGGCGCGAGAGGCGATGGGTCGAGGGCATGCGCAGGCGGTCGCGGAGCGGGCTCGAGCGGCGGAGGAGGTGGGTCGATCCGTCGCCTCAACCAGGTCTGTCGAGCAGGCGGGCGAAGCCGCGCTCACCGCGCCGTCAGAGGAGGCCGCACCTGCGACCTCGGAGGGAACGGGGCCGGCGCCCGCGGCGGCCGTGGCGGAGGAGGTCGAGCCCCAACCCTCCACTGAGGTGGAGGTGGTGGACCTGATCGCCACCAGTGAGGAGGAGATGCCGGCGCAACTGGCGACGTTGCGGTGGCCCAAGTGCCTCGTGGCACTGGAGGCGCGCTAGAGGCTCGAGCGCGAGGAGAAGGTGCGGCAGGAGGGAGGCGTACAGCCGAGCCCTCCTCTCCCTCAGTCGGCGTTGTCTGAGGGGGAAAATCGTGTCGCGGCCCTATCCTTCGCGGCTCTGGCTGCCCCTTCGTCGGACGCGGGAGAGGTGGCGATGACGGCGGAGGCCACGGACGAGGAGGTGGCTGAGATGGTGGCGGAGCTGGTGGACCCAGTGGAGATGGCCGCGGCGACGGCTTCCTGGTCGGAACCAGAAGGGATCGTCGTTGCGGCGCAAGGGTGCGGCGCGCCGGACGTAGTCATGTCAGAGGCGTTAGCTCGGCCTTAGCTCGGAGTCGGGCAGTCATCGTCTCTAGGTGCTCCGCCCCTGACCTAGTCGATGTGGAGGGAGGGGACCACGGTGAGCCTTCCATACTGGGTACTAACATGTGTTTTCTTCACTGCGCAGGGTTATTCTCACGGCGGGGACCTCCTCCGCCTAGAGGCGATGATCCGGAGGGGTCGACGGCGGCGCCGCAAGACGACCTCGAGGCCCGGAGTGCCCAGCTCAAGGGGGCGAGCCCCTTCCCCACTTTGGTGGAGCGGGTGATGGTCCACGGAGGTGACCTCAAGATGGGCCAGGGGATTATGCGGGAGGTCAGGGATAGGATCGACCGCCGCAGCAAGTTCTGGGGGCAGGAGCCCCTCGAGCTGGCTGATCCCCAAGACCCAGGGCGCACCTTCCTTAAGCTCGACGATCAAGCTGAGCTTGGGGAGTGGGAGCACCTGGAGGAGTTCCGGGCGTGGCTGGCCCATGTGGTGCGCCTCTCGGCGGAGGTCGCTTCTGTGGATTTGTACTGGGGGATGGAGGTAAGCCTCGTTCTTTCTCTCTGATCTTGCCTTGGTTATCTTGATGTCCCTTTTTTTTATGACCTTCCTTTTTATCCCTGTCAGATGTTGAGGGCGAGGTCGTATGACAAGTCCCAATTCATCCTCTGGTCGCAAGAGCAGTGGAAGCACACCGTGCATGGGAAGGTCGAGGCCGCCCAGGGGGAGGCCTCTCAAGCGCGGTCGAGGGCTGACGCCGCCCTCAAGGAGGCCGTCGAGGCTGGGCAAGAACGAGACTCTGCCCGGGAGGCCCAACATAAGGTTGAGGAGGAGGCCGCTGCGCTGAGGGAGGAGTTGGTCCAGGCGACGGGCCGTGCTCGGCAGCCCGAGGGCGACTTGGCGGAGGCGGCCACCAACCACGCCTCCCTCGAGGAGCAGGTCCGGGGGCTTCAGTTGGACGTCGACGCCGTCTCCCGGGACCGCGACGCGCTGAACGTCGTGGAGCAGAATGCGCGGGCTCGGATTGCCACCCTGGAGGAGGACGTGGTTGCCAAGGCAATGGCCCTCAAGGGCACAGGTAAGCTTATCGAGGACCTCCGGGATGAGAGGAGCGACCAAGCCACGACCCTCTCTGACGCCAGCCGCCGACTTCAAGAGGTCGAGCAGGCCTACGTCACCCTGGAAACGCATGCCCGGGGTGAGTTTTTTAGAATCATTACTGAGCTTGCTTGGTCTCGACCCTTCCCTTGTTTTTGGTTTTGACGAAGTCTCTTATTTGTTTCGACAGCCCTCGAGGAAGATAAGACCCGAGCCCATGAGAATCTGACTAGTCTCCAAAGCCTCCACTGGGCGGAGGCGGCCCTGAACGAGAGGCTCGAGGGCGCCATCTCCACCTTCTGTGATGATATGGGGGTCGAGCCGGAGCCGTCGGTTGCGGGCGACGCGCGAGGAGACTCCCTCTTGCGCCGTTTCTACTTCATGACCCGTGGGGTGACGGAGCAGGTCTGTGCTGCTCTTCACGTAGGCGTGAAGCGGGCGCTTGCAGTCGTCCACTCGGGCTACTCCTACGACCTCAGCATCGTCGCTCATGGCTTTGTCGTCGACCCGGAGCTGAGTGACGAAGCTAACATGGCGAGGTGCCATGAGTTGATTGATGTCATAGAGGTGCCTGGTGGTGAGTTGGCGAAGCTCTTCGAGCCTGAGGTGCTTCCCCCGATGGATGGAGACGGCCTGTGAGCCAGATCTAGACAAAAAGGTCCATGTAATAGGTTAGTTTTTGTAACACTTCGATGTCGAGCCCCTAGGGGCTTCAGAACCTTTAATGTGTTTTATTTGAGATGCATCTGGGTGCTTTTATTTCTCGAGCCATCTCTGTTTCTCTTTGCCTGAGTTTGTGCTATTAGACTAAGTGTTCGACGCGCGCTTGTATCCCTCGAGGGGGGGAGCGAGTGGGGGTACCATAGCCCGGAGGCGTAGGAGAACCCCGGCTCGACGACCCTCGACCCTTAGGGAGTTCGCGGCGTTCTTAGCTTAGCTACGGAGCGTACTCGGGGCAAAGATGGAGAGGGAAGCGTCGAGTTTTGAAAAAACGTTTAGGTTTTTAAGGGAATTAGGGAGGGGGGTCCCCCCCTGTCAGCCCCCGAGGGAGGCTTGACTTTGCAGGAGCGAAGTCGAGGCTACCTCAGAGTTATGAACAAACATGAAATGTATTTCGAGAACACTTTATTCGTTCATGATGCGATAGATGTACATAATGCAGAAAATGTACAAGGCGTCGAGGCCCTAGGGGTAAAAGCGACGTAGCTGTTCCATGTTCCATGCGTTGGTGAAGATTTCGCCCTTGCTGTTCTTCAGCTTGTAGGTCCCTGGCTTTAACACTTCTACCACGATGAAGGGTCCTTCTCATGGTGGCGTCAGTTTGTGACACCCCTTGTTGCTTTGTCGGCGGCGTAGTACGAGGTCGCCGACGTCGAGGTCCCTTTTGCGTACGTGCTTGTCGTGGTAGCGTCGGAGCGTCTGTTGGTACCTTGCTGACTTGAAGAGGGCCATGTCCCGGGCTTCCTTGAGCTGGTCGAGGGAGTCCTCTCGGGTTACTGCGTTGGCTTGTTCGTTGTAGGCCTTTAATCGAGGGACACGTACTCGAGATCAGTGGGGAGGACGGCCTCGGACCCATAGACCAAGAAAAACGGGGAGAATCCCGTAGCTCGGCTTGGCATTGTTCTGAGACTCCATAGGATAGAGGACAACTCGTCGACCCATCTCTTGTCGTGCTTGTTTAGTCGGTCGAAGATCCTTGGCTTGAGTCCCTGCAAAACAATGCCATTGGCGCGCTCGACCTGGCCGTTAGTTCGAGGGTGGGCAACTGCAAACCAGTTCACCCTGATGTTGTGGTGATCACAGAAGTTCAAGAACTTTTGGCCGGTGAACTGCGTGCCGTTGTCGGTGATGATGACGTTGGGGACCCGAAGCGGTGGATGATGTTTGTGAAGAACAACACGGCTTGTTGGGATTGAATATTGGTGATGGGTCGAGCCTCGATCCATTTTGAGAATTTGTCTATGGCCACAAGGAGGTGGGTTTGGCTACCTTTTGCTTTCTTTAAGGGGCCAACCATGTCGAGTCCCCATACAGCAAACGACCAAGTTATGGGTATCATCTGCAGAGCTTGGGCCGGGAGGTGTGTTTGCCTAGCGTAGAACTGGCATCCCTTGCAAGATCGGACGAGTTTGGTGGCATCGGCGACAGTTGTCGGCCAATAGAAGCCTTGTCGAAAGGCGTTCCCTACTAGAGTCCTTGGTGCAGCGTGGTGGCCACAAGCCCCCGAGTGTATGTCCTTTAGCAGTGCCCTCCCCTCCTCGATGGTGAGACATCGTTGGAGTATACCAGTAGGGTTGCGTCGATACAGCTCGCGGCCATCCTGTACAAGACGTAGGTTTTGGCGCGTCGGGCTATGCATTGGGCTTCGGTGCGGTCCTCTGGGAGCTCGCCTCGTATCAGATATTTGAGGTAGGGCGCGCGCCAGTCCGTCGAGGAGGTCGGGGTTGCGATCGTTTTGTCGATCTCCATGACTTCATCCCCATTCGAGGGGGGATTCGTCGAGGCAGAGGGGTCAATTTCTTGTTCGAGGGCGGGAGCCCCGAGCTTAGATCGACCGATGGCTTGTGAAGATCCTTAGAAAAGACGTCAGGAGGAACCATACCTCGAGTGGATGCGATTTTGGCTAGCTCATCAGTGGCTTCGTTGTATCGGCGGGCGATGTGGTTGAGCTCGAGGCCGTGGAATTTCTCTTCGAGCTTTCGAACCTCTCTGCAGTAGGCTTCCATCTTATGATCGTGGTAGCTCGAGGCTTTCATCACTTGGTCAATCACCAGCTGCGAGTCCCCTCGAACGTCGAGGCACCGGACTCCGAGATCGATGGCGATGCGCAGACCGTTGACGAGGGCCTCGTACTCGGCTACGTTGTTGGAGGCGGCGAAGTGAAGGCGGATGACGTAGCGCATGTGGATTCCTGAGGGACATATGAACAGCATTCCAGCGCCCGCTCCCGTCTTCATCAACGATCCGTCGAAGTACATGGTCCATAGTTCGGCATGTATCTGTGCCGGGGGCAGTTGGGTGTCGGTCCATTCTGCGATGAAATCCGCCAATATCTGAGACTTGATGGCCTTCCGAGGGGCATAGGAGAGAGTCTCCCCCATGAACTCGACCGACCACTTGGCGATTCTTCCTGATGCCTCCTGGTTTTGGATTATCTCCCCGAGAGGGAAATACGAAACCATAGTTATCGGGTGGCCCAGGAAATAGTGCTGGAGTTTTCGTCGAATGAGGACGATGGCGTATAGCAGCTTCTGGATGTGGGGGTATCTCACTTTGGTTTCTGAGAATACCTCACTTACAAAGTAGACGGACCTCTGCACCAGCAGGGTGTGTCCCTCCTCCGCCCTCTCGACCACTATAGCCGCGCTGACTACCTGGGTAGTTACAACAACATAAAGTAGGAGAGACTCAGCGGGGATTGGGGCCACCAAAACAGGCGGCGAGGTGAGCAAGGCTTTGAGTTTGGAAAACGATTCCTCAGCCTCGACGGTCCATGCGAAATGCTCTGTTTTCTTAAGGAGGCGATAAAGGGGAAGTGCTTTCTCCCCGAGCCGCGAAATGAATCGGCTGAGGGCAGCGAGGCACCATGTGACCCTTTGTACGCCCTTAAGATCCCTGATTGGGCCCATCCTAGTGATCGCGGCTACCTTCTCAGGGTTGGCCTCGATCCCGCGCTAGGAGACTATGTACCTAGGAGCATGCCTCGAGGGACCCCGAAGACACACTTCTCGGGATTTAGCTTTATACGATTAGCCCTGAGACACCCGAACGCGATTTCAAGGTCCTAGACTAGGTTCTCGACTTTCTTGGATTTGACTACGATGTCATCGACGTAGGCCTCGACAATTGGTCCTATATGGTGTCCAAGGACATGGAGCATGTATCGTTGGTACGTGGCCCCAGCATTTCGCAAGCCGAATGGCATCGTGAGGTAGCAAAACATGTCAAAAGGGTGATGAAGGAAGTCGCGAGTTGATCGGACTCCTTCATCTTTATTTGGTGATAGCCAGAATATGTGTCGAGAAAGCAAAGAGCTTCGTATCCTGTAGTGGAATCAACTATTTGATCAATACATGGTAGTGGAAAAGGAACCTTAGGACATGCTTTGTTTAAACTAGTGTAATCTACGCACATTCTATCCTTTCTATTCTTTTTCTTGACCAGTACAGGATTAGCTAACCACTCAGAATGATGAACCTCCTTGATGAATCCGGCCTTCAAAAACTTGTCTACCTCCTCCCCGATGATTCTGCGCTTCTCCTTGTCGAAGCGGCGCAGCCGTTGCCTCACCGGTTTGGATCCGGCTCGGATGTCCAAGGAGTGCTCAGCGACATCCCTCGGAATGCCCGGCATATCCGAGGGACTCCATGCAAACATGTCAGCATTCGCGCGGAGAAAGTCGACGAGCACGACTTCCTATTTGGGCTCGAGAGTGGCGCTGACCGTCAGCACCTTCCCATCCGCGTGGTTGGGGATCGAGCGGGATGGTCTTGGTGTCCTCCGCAGGCTCGAAGTTGACAGCGCGTCGTTTGGGGTCGGGGATCTCCTTGGAGAAGTCGTCGAGGGCCGCGAGGATGGCCGATTCATCGACCGCCTCGGCGCTTTCTACACACTCGACGTCACAGTCGTAGGCGTGCTCGTAGGAGGTGTCGACAGTGATGACTCCCTTGGGCCCTGGCATCTTCAGCTTGAGGTAGGTGTAGTTTGGGATCGCCATGAACTTGGCGTACCCAGGTCGACCGATGATGACGTGGTAGGTGCCGTGGAATCCGACCACTTCAAAGGTCAGTTCCTCGCTCCTGAAGTTCGAGGGCATGCCGAAGCAGACAGGCAGCTTGACGCGGCCAATCGGGAGTGCCTTCTTCCCTGGGATGATCCCGTGGAATCCCCTCGCGCTGGGCAGGAGCATGGTTCTCGGGATCCCCAGGAGGTCGAGGGTTTCGACGAAGATGATGTTGAGGGTGCTCCCCCCATCCATGAGTACCTTGGTGAGGTGGGTGTTGAGTATGATCGGGTCGACGACGAGTGGGTAGACCCCTGCGTCGAGGACGTGTTTGGGGTGATCGTCCTAGTCGAAGGTGATCGGTACGTGCGACCAGTTGAGGTATCGGGGGCCCGGGCACGAACGGAGAAGACTTCCTCACGCTCACTCTTGCGCTGACGCGCACCGAGTCGGGTCGAGGGTCCCCCGAAGATCATGAAACAGTCGAGAATCTCGGGGAATCCCTCCTCCTTGCCATCGCCCCTGTCTTGTGGGTCCTCCTTCTTGTCGTCTTTCTTGAGGCCGAGAGAGTCATAGTACTTCTTGAGCATGCGACAGTCCTCGAGACTGTGGTTGGCTGGCCCCTTGTGATAGGGGCAGGGCTCTTTCAGCATTTTATCGAAGATGCCCCCATCTGGAGGGGGACCTCGCGGCTTCTTCTGGTCTGCCGCAGCCACAAGATCGTCAGGATCGATGTTATGCCGACCCGTTGGTTCTTCTTCTTCTTCTTCTTCTTCTTGTCCCTCTTGGGCCCATTGCTCGAGCCACCGGGCTCGTCTGCCTTGGCATTCCCTTGTCTGGGGATCCACAAAAGAACGCGCTAATGGCCTCTTCACCGGCTGCGTAGTTGGCGATGATGTCCATGAGCTCGTTGGCGGTCTTGGGGGTGTTTCGCCCTAGTTCCCGTACTAACTCCTTGCACGTTGTCCCGGCGACGAACGCTATAATGACGTCATGGTCGGAGATGTGCGGTAGCTCGGTTCGTTGCTTGGAAAATCGTCGGGTGAATTCACGGAGGGTCTCTCCTGGTTTCTTCTTGCAGTTGTGGAGGTCCCAAGAATTTCCCCGCCGCACGTAGGTGCCCTTGAAGTTCCCCTCGAAGATCCTGACCAGGTCGGGCCAGCCATGGATCAAGTCCGGGGGGAGCTCCTCGAGCCACCTTCGAGCGGTGTCGGAGAGGAAGAGTGGGAGTTGCTGAATGATGACGTGGTCATTGTCGGCACCTCCTAGCTGACACGCTAGCCTGAAATCAGCAAGCCAGAGTTCTGGTTTGGTCTCATCGTTGTATTTGACCAGGTTGGTGGGTGGACGGAAGCGACCCGGTAAGGCGGTTCGCCGGATCATCCTGCTGAAGACTCGTGGCCCCGGTGGTTCAGGGGACCGGCGTCGATCCTCGTCGCTGTTGTAGCGCCCACCTCGATGAGCACTGTAACCTCGAGCCTCAGTGTCACCGTGTCGGCGTCGTTTGTTGTCGTTGATGTCGTGTCGCGCGTCGCGCGGCTGTCGATTGTCGAGGATGCGGTCTCGAACCGGTTGTCGCCTTGCTTGGCCTCGGGGCGCCTTGTCCTGGTGGACAGACGCTTCTCGGTCTTGACGAGAGGGCATGTCCTGTCGCTCGGAAGCAGCTCCTCTGCACTTTGAGGCCGAGCTCTCCGCCTATTGTATGGCCGCGGTCTGGAGGAGCCCCTGGATTTCATCTCTAATACGTTGCGCTTGGGGTGTCAAGGGTGCCGGCATGTCACGGAGCAGCATTGCGGCCGCCACGACATTCTGACTGGCGCGGTTGTAGATGCGGGGCTCGTTTGCTCCTTCCTCGATGATCCGCTGATGGACGTCACGGGCCCTGGCGTGGGCCCCTCCACCCTGTGGGCGCTCGCGATCTTGCTCGAGGGCATGCTCGAGCTGATGAAGTCGTAGGCGCTCCTCCTCGAGCTTGGCAAGTAGCTCTCGGACCTGCGCGATCTAGGCGTCCTGAGGCGGAACGGCTTCGTTCGAAATCGGTGGACTGGTGCCTCGTGCTGGGGTAGCGTTGCTCCCTCCTCCTGCTCTCGCGGCTGCGGTGTCGGTGGTGTCATCCTGTGAGCCGATTGGTCGTCGAGGTGGAAGCACTCCCGCGTGGGATCGTAATCCTCATCAGAGGAGTCTGGATCAGGGCGGCTTTGGTAAAAGTTGGGGAAAGATCCCCTGCGCTCCTCCTCCAGTCGCATTCGTATCGTGCCCAAGGTGTAGTACCCGGGGGTCGGGGTTCGTCGCGACTCCGGGTAGTCGCCTGGTGGAGGAGTGGCGCTGGGGTTCACGGTCGCACGTAACAAGTCCCCTGGGGACCCGTGTTGTGCCCGCATTCGCGAGTCTACGAAGGCAGAGAAGAGTCTGGCGTTGTTGTAGAGCCCATGCGGAAATAGGTTACGTGGTGGAGCGGCCGAGAGCGTCGGAGAGGCCTTGGGGACCCTCCGAGATGGTTGTATGGGAACGAGATCCTCTGCAGTCATTGCATGCAACTGCTCCCTGCGTTCAAGAGAATTTCACCGTCCCTTGAGATCAAAGGGCTACTAGCTCTCATGAAGCTTCAATGTGTCACTCCAAGCGTCGTGCTGGGCCTCAGCCCATGTGCTTTTTATTTTGACGCGGTCGGTAGCTGATGCAGGTCGGTGTGTGGAAGGGATTGAATATTTTATTTTTCTTTTTTAGCCCTTTTTGTAATTACTTTTTTACTCATGATGTCTAACAGGCTCCCGAAGGGAGAAACTATGTCGCTAGCTGAGACCGGGGGAGTGGCGTCAGGTGTCACGTCATCTGCGCGGCGAAGGCCGCGGCGGCGTCGCTCGCGCCTCCTCCTAGCCGCAGTCGAAAGGCGTGAGTAGTGGGACCGTCGTGAGGTCTTCCCTGGCCCCGATGTATCGGAGCCGCTGCTATCTGCACCACCTCCAGAAAGTAGAACCATATCGTGGTCGTGGCACAGGGAAAGGAACTCTAGGCTCCCAAACCAAATGATGGTGGCGAACGGAAGTGGTGGAACGGTGGACTCCATCTGGAAGAGAAATTAGGAGTTGATCAACACGTAAATTTGTATATTGCGTGCTCCCTCTCCCAGATGTGATGCAAGAAGAACACAAAGTTTATCCTGATTCGGGCAAAGAAGGCCCTACGTCCAGCAAAAGGAGGGGGTACTCTATTATCTTGCACCGAAGTGCTTGTACAGGGGGCAGTACAAGCTGGTTTACACGGGGGTGCTCAGAGCGAGCCGAGGCCTAGAACTAGCAGGGCTACTCTAGGTGAATTGGTTGATTGCTTGAGATGTTGATCAGACAAGTGAGTGGTTGGTGTTGTGTTTGGTTCTGGTGAGAGTTCGTATATGAATGTGAGTGGGGTCGATGATTGACCTCTTCGTCCTCGTGTTCTTGTCCCTCGTCGTGCCCTTGTCCCTCCAGCCTCTTTTTCTACTATCCCAGCGTCCCCTTTTATAGGCCAAGGGGAGGCTTAGGAATACAGGGGCCTAGTACGTATCGGTATGGGAGGCGTGTCCGTGCGCCATGTCTATGACGAGACGTCGATCGTTTTAGCGGCATGCTCCTCCTGTACTTCTGGTGTTCCGAGGCATGGTGATGGTGGCCCGGTCGTCGCCGGATGACATGGCGTGGAACCTGCGAACTCCACAGTTGAAGCGGGACTGATCGGACGGGCCCATGTCGTAGCAGTTGGGGATGAGGGTCGAGCCCCTGGGTTGAGGGGTATCGGGGCCTGCGTGACCCTGACACATTCATGAGAACGCGGTCGAGGGTTGCCTCGCCCAAAATTCGAGGGGGTGCTCCGTACTTGAGGCGTGGCTGCAGTAGTTGTACGGTCGACGGATAATCCGGGTATGGGTGATGACTTGACGGATTTGACCGAGGTAGTGAGCGCCCATGGCGTTAGGCGGGGACTGACCTCAGCATAGGATTCCCTTTATCCCATACCCGGAGCAGGTGAGCTGATCGAGCCTCCTGTTCGGGGGTCGTTCGTTCGACCCCCTGTCCGTCACTTCGGGGGGTTGGAGTCGAGGGGGATTCGATCGACCTCTCTCCGTCATCTTCGGGGTCGAGGTTGGGGGGCGCTCGTTCGATCCCCCTTTAAGTCGGTCGAGGGGTCGCGACAGAGGGTCGTTCGTTCGATCCCTTCTCCGTCATTCGGGGGATCGAGGTCGAAGGTCACTCCACCTACCATCCCTCTGGTAATGGGCTGCCCATGGCCTGCCCTTTCTGCCGGTGGGGTAGGCCTTCGCCTGACGGGTCTTCCTCCATTGCTTGGTCGACTATCGGATTTCGCCTGGATGTTTAGGCATTAGATTATCACAGGTTAGGGTACTCCTTACCTTTGTACCCGACAGTATTTGTCTGCCGATGACGGTGTTATCGGGACAGCTTTGATTCAAGAATTTTAAGGGAAAGAACGTGTGATTTATTATTTGAGCAGAAGGCTGGTGGATGCTGAAACCAGGTATTCGGCCGTTGAGAAATTGTGTTTATGTCTATACTTCTCTTGTACTAAGTTAATGAATTATTTGCTATCGGCCGAGTGTACTGTCATATGCAAAGACGATGTTGTCAAGTATATGCTGTCGATGCCGATATTGAATGGGAGGTTCGGCAAATGGATTTTGGCGCTGTCAGAATTTGATCTGAGGTATGAATCGACTAAGGTAGTTAAAGGGTAGGTGATGACCGATTTTGTTACTCAGCATCGCGGTACGCTAAATTTAGTAGAGATTGCTCCTTGGACTTTGTTCTTTGATGGTTCCACATGTAAGGAAGGAGCAGGCATCGGTGTTATCTTAGTTTCACCCCAAGGGAAAAAGTATGAAATCTCATTGCCGATTGTTGCTGCTTCGACGAATAATCAGGCTGAGTACCATGCGTTGCTGAAGGGGTTGGAGTTACTCAGGGATGTGTGTGCCGATGTCGTTGAAGTCTTCGGTGACTCTTTGTTGGTGGTCAATCAATTGATTGGAGCATATGAGTGCCGAAGTGATATTTTAATTGAATATCATGAGTAGTGTTTGCAGTTATTTAAGGAATTTAAAGAGTATCGTCTTGAGCATATTCCCAGGTTACATAATGAAGAGGTCAATCGGTTGGCGTAGCACGCTTTGGGGTATCAGTCGATTCAAGAAGTAATGACATCGTAATGGTTGCCGATGACTAGAGAAAAGAGATTGCCGATTACTTAAGAGATCGTCTAGGAAAGCGGAGAGACCGTTGAGGTTTCAGGCTACTAAGTATGTGCTCCTTGATGATGAATTGTATTATCGTACACTTGATGGGGTTTTGCTCAGATGCCTCGATAGAGAGGAATCAAAAAGGTTGATGGGTGAAATTCATGAAGGGGTGTGTGGAGCACATAAATCAGGATTCAAAATGAAGTGGATGATCATGTGAAATGGATATTATTGGCCGCCGATTTTTGAAGATTGTTTTGAGTATTTCAAAGGGTGTCAAGATTGTCAAAAATTTGGTAATGTTCATAGAGCACCTGCATCGGCAATGAATCCTATAATCAAGTCTTGGTCGTTTAGAGGATGGGCCATTGATCTCATTAGCCAGATTTACCCACCATCGAGTAAAGGACATAAATTCATACTTGTTGCTACCGATTATTTCACCAAGTAGATTGAAGCTATTCCGTTGAAAAAGGTGACATCGACAAACATGATAGATTTTGTGAAAGAGCATATTGTTTACGATTTGGTATCCCTCAAACTATTACTACCGATCAAGGAACTATGTTTACGTCGGGAGAATTTGATGAATTTGCTATCAGTATGGTGTTTAAGGTTTTAAACTCGTCTCCTTATTATGCTCAAGCTAATGGTCAGGCTGAAGCAACCAATAAAAGGGTAATCAAGCTTAGCAAGCGCAAGATTGAAGAAAACCCTAGGAGATGGCATATGAACGAAGCTTTGTGGGCATATCGGATGGAATGTCGTGGTGCTACTAAGGTTTCGCCATATCAGTTAGTCTACGGACATGATGTTGTCCTACCTTGGGAAATTAAAACTGGTTCCAGATGGTTATTTTCTCAAGATCAATTAACAGCTGATGAGTATGATATCCTTATGAAGGATGAATTAGAAGATTTAGCAGGTCATCGGCTAAAAACTCTAATCAGTATCGAAGAGAACAAGAGACGGGTTGCCAGATGGTATAACAAGAAGGTAAAAATGAAGAAGTTTGCCAATGGCGATCTGGTGTGGAAATTGATTTTTAGCAATTGGGGCGGACTAAGAGTTCAAAGTTTGGGAAGTGGTCTCTAATTGGGAAGTCCTTTTTGGATAAAGCAGTTATCTGATAATGCCTATATTTTGGAAACCTCGAAGGAGATGCATTTTCTAGAGCAATAATGGGCAAGTATCTGAAGAAGTATTATCCTGTATCTGGATGGATGCATGAAAGCAATACGTATTGTCGATGACAAAGTTATCATATAGGGGACATCGGTGAAGACGTTAAAGTTATATTACAGATGGATCGACTTGTCAAGCTCAGGAGTAACAAGTTACAACAAGGTTTGAATACAAAAAATCGCACGAAGGCGAACTTGGTCGGCTTCTTCTATTTCCTGGTATCGTCATCGGCAGTGCCATCAACTGTCTTGGCCTTTCTCCTCAGCAGAAGAGCTTTGCGAGCGTTGGCATCCCTTTCCTGCTGCAAAGCTTTGGCTATGATAGGGAGCTGGTTCTTCTTCTGGATGGCCGATTCTAAGGCTTTATCCACTCTCTTCAGCTCGGCCAACAGCTCTTCTTTTTGTGCCGACAGACGGTTGATCTCTTGATCAAGTTCGGTGCCAGAGGCTTCTAGGTGACCGAGGTCCTTGTGCTTTTCGTCTGCCATCTGTTTAAACTTGGATATTTCTTCTTTGAGTTTTGTTTGAGTAACTCTGTCGGCAATACGACCTAAAGCCTTTTTGTATTGGAGTTGCCGACTCTCAAGGAAAGCTGCCTGGAAGAGTGGTTCTTCGATATCGGCAGGTAGTTGATCTTGGGTTTCCTTGAAAGCTGCCCTTACTGCACTAGAATCTTGGACCAGTTGGGATGTACTTTGTTGCAGTAGGAGCAGCAGAGCTTCAAGTTTGTATTTCAGTTCTACGATACGATAGTTGAAGTTTGGGTAGAATCTGCCTCTTCATCGGCATCTTCTGGAACGTTGACAGCGAAAGAGAACATGCTGTTGGGAGAATCTTGGGCCTGGATAGATAGAGAATCAAAATATGTCAGGAAGGAGCTTGTGTCTCACAGATTTGTAATAGAAGTAATCGGTTTACCTGCTTTAAAGCAATTTCTGGCCTTTGGCTTGACTGAGTAGCCGATGCAACCGTATCTTGAGGATCGGCAATGGTTGCCGATGAGCTCGCCTCAGTAGAAAGGATGGTTGGTCCTAGAGCTGGTGCTGGTGTTGGCGTCGCTTCCGCTGACTCCTGAGGGGGAGTTGTTGCCCTTTGGTCAGGGGTTTCATCTGGTGCTGATGTTGATACCGATGTCGATATTGTTTCTATTGTCATAGGCATTTCTTGCGGTGATGGCGCCATCGCTTGGTCAGGAATCTCGTCTTGTGGTTGCTCGGCGGTAGATGTTGATACTGGTTCTGATACCGGTGCATCGGTGGAAGTTTGAGAAGGTGCAACTGGAGTTGATAGCTTCTTGCGCTTCGGTTTAGGAGCAGCACTTGAATGTCCTTGGCGCTTGGATCCTTGTGCTTTGAGGGCATTGGCAGGTCGAACAGCTTGTACATTTGGGATGGTGGCCGATGAGCTTGTTGGCTATAGAAAAGGATAGTTAGTGTAAATTGAAAGCAAAGTAAAATTACCGATGAAAATTTTCAATCGGTATAAGCAAATAAAGTGTTACCATGAAAGCTTGAGCCAAGGTAGCGGCAGCAGTGGCAGCATCGTCGGTTGGCGGTGGTCTAGACCTGATGGTGACTTTAGGAATTGCCCTGCGATGCGTAAGAGCAGCCAGTGGAGGGGCCTTGCTATCGATTGTTGATATTGGGTTCATCGGCCGTAAATTGAAATACTTGCCGCTTTTGCTCTTGTTGGGAATCGGATCATTGACCTGCTGACAGAGAGTTAGTTACTTGTGCCTTTGAAAGTCAATGAAGTAGTGATATCGGGAATAAACTTACCGCGTCGTCGGGGATGACATGATTGGCATCAATTAAGTGTCGATAGTAGTGCGATGATGGGGCGAATAACTGGTCCTTCCATTCTTGCCACCAGGACTTGTATGACTCAGTTATGAACGAAGTCGGCGCCCAAGAAGACAAGTCGAGGTTGACCATATCGGCATGGGGAGAGAGAGTGGTAATCTTGTTCCAATCCATCACATCAGAAATGACCTCTCTTGGTTTGATCACATTGGCATAGCGGAGCTTGATCGGCAGTTGACCGAATGCTAGCTGTTTTGATGCTACCGATGGATAGTAGAACTCGTATGATGAGTGAGAGTTCTTTTCGGTCCAACGACATTGACTAGAATTGCCCAGGGAATGAGAGTGGCCTTCATGATTACCTCATTTTGAGGTATGTTCCCATCGGTAAGGTTAAAGGAGATGGGGAATCGGTTGTCTTCGTCAACATAAGGCCACCAGACTCGTTCTGCAGCAGGGATTCCGCAGTAGAGCCTTTGGAAGAACATGCCAAATTGATCAGTATTGGCGTCGGTTCCTGGTAGCACTATCATAGCTTCCCCGAAGTTAAGTGGGGAGCGAGTTGCCGATTCGTCATCATCAAAGATATAATCTTCCGATATATCCCTTGAAAATTGTTGGCTGAATAGGTCAAATTGGAGACATTTGTACATATGGGCGTTCAGCCAAAGGTTTATAAACCACTAGGGGCCTCCAAGGTTACCGATGGGCTCGCCTAGTAGTAGCTTCTCCGATGCTTGGTGTAGAAGGAGGTAAACTGAACCGAGGAGGTATCGGCCAAGAGGAAATCCTCTGCTTGTCAGGAGCTCTGCTGCTAGGAGATACATGTTGGTAGGTCCGACTGTTCTGCAACAGAAGACAAACTTTTCCAGCCACATGTTGAGGAAGGTGGCATGCTCCCTTTGGTTTACTGATCTGGTCTTCTGGTTTTCTTGAATGTATCCGGTCCAACCGCCGATGTTGCGGGTACTTACCCGATGCTCGGATTTCCTACGGAAGAGGGTGGCAGGATCGACAAAAGAGACATCGAAGCCGGTGAGCATGTGAACATCGGCAAGAGTGGGGGTGATTGGTCCGTGTCTGAATAAAAATGCGTTCATTGTGTCGGACCAGAAGTAAGAAGCAGCTATCATCATGTTCTCGTTCTTGGCCATATCGGCAATGGACATCCTAATGCATTGCTCGACGTTGCGTTCTAACCAATACAGTTGTTGTGACTGGCTATCTTGAGGTACCAGTTCTTCCACCTGTGGTGGGTTTAGGCCAGGAACGGAAGGTGTCTGCCCATAACCCTAGGTCAAAATGTTCAGATCTAAAAGGGATGCGGTTGGTCTCTGCGTTGATCAAATTGGTCGGATTGACATTCCCCATTGGGCCTAAGCAGCAGAGGTGCTCCTGATCGGTGGGGATCACTATATTGTTGCGCATTTCCTAGAGATCCAAAAAAGGTGAAAAAAGAAAAAAGAGGGGGGATTGTAAATCGATGCAGAAAGATGAAACTGCGATATATTCAGCAAGGGAATAGAAGAAATTACCGCGGAAGCAGTGAAATTGATCACCATTGAAGCAGTTCTTGTGCTAGGTCGTGCTTCTTGATGAGGGAGGAAACCACCGGTGGATTGGTTGCTGGAGTGTTCTTCGGGGTCGCTTGGAAATGCGGATGAAGATGTGAGATTAGGGTGAAAAAGAAAGAGGATGGTAATCTTTATAGGCCTAGTCAAGGGGCATTTTTGAGTTTTCTTTTTACTGGACAGAGGTATGGAAAGATATCGCGATGAATTTGCGCGGAGATCAAGGGATTTGTAACTGTTGGCGTTTCAGTTACGGGAGTTGTTGGTAATTTGCGGAGATGATCCGCGGTAATCAAGATGATCACGTAAGCGTTTTTGGAGGGAAAGATTGCAACAGAGAAAATTTCGGCGCATAAGATATTTTATACTCCGAAATTGGGGGGCATGTGTTGACACCGTTTTTCGTACGGGTCAATATTGAGCCAAGTACGTCGATCGGTAAGAAGGTAAAACATTGCCTCTCATCGGCATCAAGATATCACTAGTGAAAGATGTGTTTGCTGATGAGGAGGTATTACCGATGAAATGAAAATATTATCGATCGGAAATGTTGCCGATGGATGTGAGATGATGCGGCTGACGTCAGCAAGGAGGTGCCGATGATAGTAGAAGGAAAGTACGGATTGAAGGAATCTGCCGATAGAAAGTTTCATCGTAAGGGAGGTGGATAAGAAAACTAGTAATTTTATGCTAGTATTTTTGTTTTAGTTTAAGTCCGACTCTTGCACGAATCGTTTTATTTCCTTAAAAATAGGAGTTCCGTTTAGGTATGAGTCGTGCCTGTTTGCAACTCCTGTTACCGGAGTATAAATATGTACCCAGGGGCGGTGTATCAGGATATATCCAATACAATCAAACAAATCTATTATTTTTGTCTTACTTTTCAGCATCTACTTTTTCGCATTAGTTATAGTTTATCGAGTTCTTACGATCTTGACGAGCTGCATCTACAAGATCTCCGTCTACCTTGCGAGTTTCGCTTTTTGAGCAATCTGAGCCTTGACATCCGGGCGTATCATTGTCGTCTCGTTCATCGTTGTTCTAGTTATCGTCCTTGTTGATTAACTGGTCAAATCAACTAACACACATTTGGATATCGAGTTCGGGTATAAGCCAGAGGTGTTCGCAGATCCGACGTTTTTTGTGTCAACAAGTAGAAAAGTTTTAGATTACACATCACGCGCTGAGAACACATTTGGTACTTCACTAGTGGAGCATTTTTTTCGACTTCGGCTTGAGCATCTTCGTAGGTGGACATAAAGCTATTTTTTAAATAAAACGTTTGGTAACACAGCTCTTCGTGGTAACAAGACTCAATTTTTATTTTTCTTACATATGTCTTTTCCCTTTCCTTTCTTTTCTCCTTTCTTACTCGTCAAAGCCTATATATCCGGCTTTCGATGCCTTATCTTTTCCTTACATGTGTTGAGTGCTTCATCATAGAAACATGTCACAAATCCGCGATGTATAGGTGTTTATGGTTGCTTCATGGGACCATCTCCACTTAATTTTTTCTAGAGCCATGAGGGCCACAATGGCAGAAAGCTTTCGAGAATACTGGATATAGGCCTACTGCACTATTTTACTTACATACCAAATTCATAGTATATATAGGTTAATGGATTAGGGCTTGCTTACTTGGGGGGGGGGGGGGGGGGGGGGGCATGCTTGGTTTGTGTCTTAAATTTGGCAAGCCAAAGTTAGACAAAAAAATACAAGCTAAATATGAGACGTTGATAAGTTAAGGGTTATTTGGGACTGCTCCACAAACTCTACTCCATAAACTTCACTATGAAGCATCTCCACAAAAATGTATAGTTTGTGGAGTACCTTTTTAGGTGCTCTCACAACTCCACACTTTTTCCTCAAATCGCGTATGTGGAGCTAAAATCGTTTAGCTGGAAAAATTGGAGCAGGACTAAGAAACATGTTACAAAACAATCTCAAACACCCCCTTAGCTTGGTATATATAAAATCAAACCAAGCAAGCCCTTTGAACCTGGAGTAGGCAAGGAATCCTAATCTCGTGTGGAACTAAAAAATGACTGAAAGCGCAATCAGGCCCATGCAAAGCTGGGCTACGAAGACTCGAGATAAATTCAAGCTGGGCTGCGATTGGGCCTCTTCTTGCTAATTTGATGGGCTCGATCGGCTAAGTGATTAAACAATGGCATTTCAATCGATGTCTATCATGATTTATGAGTGTAAAAAAAGAGAGCACATTCTTGGGTAATCTGAGCATTTATGTGGTGAAATATCTGTGTGTTTATTCTTAACAACAATTCAAAAGAGCAGCAATGCATGCTTTATTAGTAGACCATGCATGTGCGTTCAAAGAATCATGAATTACAAAAGTAAATAATGAATGAATGTGAATGGCAAACAGTGCCACGTTTACAACATTTTTTTTTCTTGAATGATCCTAGCTAACTTGCTGTATCATCATAAACAGTCGTCTAGCTAGAGATCGCAGATGAAGTCCTCCTCCTCTTCCATGATAGCAGGACCAAGCTCCATGAGGGCATCCAAGATGGCGCGTAATTCATCTGTGGACATGACAGTAGTCCGCACATATTGTCATCGTTGTCGTCTTCATCATCGGTGAGTATCCGTGGGCTTGGCATGCTCCTATAACCACCACCGGGCGTTGAAGAGCCCATCAACTCTTCAAGGGTGAACTCGATCTCGTCGTCGTCGTTGTCGTCTGCGGGTGGTAGAACTTTCTCTTCCGAGATCTGGACGCCGCATGAGATGGCGTCGTCTTTCGGCTGAGCAGCGCGTGGCGACGGCACAGCAATAGCGAGCGACGAAGAACCCCTCAACTCCTCGAAGCTGTCTTCGTCCTCCGTCTTCTGAGGAGGTGGAGCGCATGCATGGAGGAATATCATCGGCTGGCCTTCTTGGAAAAGGTAGTTTAGGGTCATCTTGTCGTGACCAGTCGCCAACGATTCCCAAAATCGCGTAAGCTCGTCCCTGGTAATGGCATCTTCTTGAATCCTCGATCTGCGGTCGTTGCCCTTCATTAGCCTCCATCTTCCGTCCGCTGCATTGGTCCACCGACGCCGCAGACTCGCCGCTTCCCAATCCCAACATGTGCTTTGTTTCTTGGTACGCCGACGCCGGCGCCGGCACTGCCGTGTAGTAGCTTAATTGTCGATGTAAGGTCCTCGCGCATCAGGTTGCCAGCGAAAAAACATTTCCTCCTCGTTCGTTCGATTGCACGGCCGCCGCTGCAACTGTTCGACCTCGATGACGTCCATCTCGCCTTCCTCTTCCGCGACGACGACACGTCCGATCTAGGGCCTCGCGCTCGCGGTGACTTGTACACCTTGCACAGGACCATGCCGTTGCTGCCGTCGCCGTGTTCTTCCTCGATGGCGTACTCGACCATCAGCCAACCCGGCTTGACGACCGACCCCGACGGCGTCACCTCCTTGTACGACATCTTCTGAAAGTACCCGCCATCGGTTCCGGCCACCGTCTTCTTCCCACCCTCCGTGTGCCACGCTCCCTTCTTGCTGCCGTTGGCGCTGAGGACGGCTCGCGCACGGTTCCGGAGCCGAAATCCACTGCGCGCGCTCGTATTGGAATTACCGTAGCCGCCGCCGACGTAGCGCTTCGGGCTGAAGAAGAACCAGACCCGGCCTGGCGTCTTCGCCGCTGGTGCCACTGCTACGCGCGGGCACGTGCTTCTGCACGAGATGGTAGGGGTGGTCGGAGGCCACGTCGGCGTCGTGGATGTAGCCGCCGCCGCCGCCCACATCATTTTTGCTGCCGGCGATCTTGGGGCGGAGGTAGGCATTGATTAGCCTCTGATTGCTAGGATTGGACTCGTAGAACTTCTCCAGGTCCGCCATGTACGTTGACCCGCTTCGTCGTCTAGATGGGATATTGAGATGTCTCGATCGCCTGATCAGTTGAGGGCATCAGGGCGGCACTAGCAGGGCTGTGGTCCTGTGGATGCCTTCTGTACCTTTTATTGAGGGAAGAAGGGAGAGAAGGATGGCGTCAGAAATTTTAACTTAATTGGGGCAGCGCAGGCCCGTAGTCGGAAGTAGGAAGTGTTGCCGAGACGGTGGCGGTGACGGTGGGAAGTTGCAAGTTCGAGTTGGATTCTTCAAGTTTTCAACAACTTGGACATACTCGTACTACGGTACTAGTATGTCCTGAGTGCATCCAACGGTTAATCTGTGAATGCGGATGTATATTGGGAAATGTGACATTTTTTTATGGACAAAAATAGCATTACCAACGGAACTAGCTACTTTCTCATGTGTGCTTCGTTTTTAGAATAAAGGAATAAAAACAAAGTAATAAAGAAACTATAGGAAATTGGTTGAGTGAAATGGCAATTGAAAGAGGTGTTTAAAATTTAGAAATAAAAATAATAGAGGAATCAAAGTAAACATAGATAAATATATATGGATTGAGCATCTTCACGGTCCCTACCAAATTTGTTTCCTCAAGAGTACCCTATATTTTCTTCATCTATGTTGTTTGAAAAAAAAGAAGAAAAAAATCATCTCTAAGAGTACCCGGTATTCCTTCCCCATCTTTTGAGTTTGACAATTATCAAACCGGCCTCGATCACTACGTCAAAATCGAGTTTCCGCAGCGTTGCCTAAAAGTCCTTCGTGGCGGACTGTTGTTTTTGTCCGCTGCGGAAAATCTCATGCTTTCCGTGGCGATCTTTTTTTATTTACCGTGGCGGCCATTTTTGTCCGTTGTGGTAAATACCTCAGCGAGCATCCTATAAGGCCCGTCACGGTTAAGACCGAAGCCCATTAGACCAGGGCGAGGCCCAATAGCTGCAACACATATAAAAACAACACTTAGGGTTTCGTCTCAGCATCCCTCTCTCTTAGCGGCGCGCGGCGTGGGGCCGTTGATGGGCTCGACGACGCTAGGGTTTCGTCGGCTGCGGCGGGATCCAGGCCCAGATCGTAGCCCAGATGGATTTTTTTTCCGAAGCTATTTACCGCGGCGGACGTTCTAATGTGCCCGCTGCGGTAAATTAATTTACTGCAGCGGTCAAACGCGCCCGCCGCGAGAAGACCACGATTTACCGTGACCTTACCATCGCAGCAGACGCGTTTGCCCGCAGTAGAAAACTAATTTCGCCCGCTGCGGTTGTTCTTTTGTGTAGTAGTGCATCGTGCTTAAAAATATGTGCAAAATTTTTATCTCCATCCGTGCCGTTTCTTGTAAAGTTAAGTGTAGGTTACTTTTGGAGATGATTTTTTTTCTCTCGTATTTATTTAGGAGTTGGTAAACACAATTTTTTTAATCTAAAGTGCCAAACCATGTGTTTCATTAAGAGGAAAAAGATAAAACACAACAACAGAAATAAAACCCCACCCCTGGGAACGAACAATTACCCAGGACCAGGAGGGAGGGGGGCAGAGCTAAAAGGACTGGAAAAAAAGGAAAGCGACAAACACAATAGCCATATTTATTTGGCTTATCAGCTACTGAAACACACCAACCGACTTATCGGTCACCGAAACGAACAAGCGAATAGACTGAATAGATGAAGAATAAAATATGAGCTACTCTTGAAGATGCTCTAAAGAGGACATAAAATTTAATGATCTCCTAATACAGGTAGGGAACTCCCAACCGATAGGACTCATGCTTAATAGATTGATTAGCTTGATCTCACATTTTGTATTTATCGTAATTATAAGTTGTGGATGATTAAAAAACTACTATAAATACATGGAGTTTCTTTATTAATTTGCTGAAACCTTATCTATTCGTCCTACTTGTATCGTTCTTGGCCTTCCAGTCTTCCACCACTCGTTCCTTCCGGTCGCTTCCTTGGACGGCGATCTGATGTCTCGGCATCCGTACCCTGCCTCCACCAGCTCCAGCACCTCACCTGCGCGCCCCTGCTCTGCCGCCGTCGCACAGCTTGCTGCATGCGCTGCCACCCACCGGCACCGCCCAGCAGAAGCAGATGCGTGTCCTGTTCATTTTGCGGCACCGCGCCGCTCGCAGCATGCGCCGACGCCGCTCATGCTTATATGCACCACTATGAAGAGGAAGAATTCAGGGCAAAAGATTGGCTCGGTGCGCGTGGCCGTGAGCACCATAGGAATTTTTTTCTTGGTTCGGAGCTCATTTGTTGCCGTTCCTCCGGAAAGGTTTGTTCGAGTTCCTTCATTCCAAACGCGCACATACAATTTCTTTTCTCCGGAACTCCATCCTCCATTTTTTTTTCTCGGTTCCAAATGAGGCCTTAGGTCTCTCTCTCTCTCTCTGCTGGAAGTCTGGAACCACCAAGAGTTGCTTGAATTGGTTTTGGCCTGGTAGTCCCATCCCATGTGCATACTTCCCTGTCAGTTTTTGTAATGGAGGCAACCCTTGTTCAGTTGTTCTGAAAGTTGTGTAACATCATTTGGACCGCCACTTGACCTGAACCAAAGTACTGTGCATGTGTGTGTGCTGATGTATTCGTGCCAACTGCAGGGTGGAAATAAACTGGAACTGGAAGGACGCAAATTTGAGGAATTTTGTCATGAGGAACCAGCAGAAGGCTCAGATTCAGATTCAGTCACATTACTCGTTTTATCCCCTGGTGGCGCCATACCTGAAGCAAGAACCTACAGGTTTCCTTCTGCCTGCAAGCATGGCCGCATACATACATGCACACACACTCCAAGCCAGCCTAACTCTGCCGATTCTTCAACGGCAACGCAACCCCAGATAGAATAGAATCTAGTTCGTCCCGCGCTCACATCACAATCCCAACACCAAGCTGAGCAGCTGTGTTGTCTCTACTCCCCTGCCATCAGAGTTTAAGTTCAAGCTGCAGCACAGTTTCCTTCATCTTCAATTCAGAGTAGTATCCGGGCTGCTGCCTGTACATCGTGCTTAGCTCTGGCAATGGCGGCACCCAGCGGAAAGCCGACGAAGCTCGCGTTCATGGCGCCCCTACTCCTCCTCGCGCTGCTCTTCTTGTCCGGCGCTCTCGAGGCTGTAGTAGGCGTGAGCAACGACACCTCAACTGACGACGCCGCGAGCTACACGTGCAGCTGTGGCAGCCGAAGGTCCCCGGCGTCGTCGTCGCCATCGTCCCACCAGAGCGTGTTCAGCCTCGACCGCTACGGCGCCCGCGGCGACGGGAGGCACGACGACACGCACGCGCTGGAAAAGGCATGGAAGGCGGCGTGCGCCTCGCCACGGCCGGCCGTCGTGCTCGTCCCAGCGGCAGGCGCTACCTGCTCAAGCTCGTCACCCTCCGTGGCCCGTGCAGGTCCGGCGTCACGGTCACCGTGAAGGGCACGCTGGTGGCGTCGCCGAACAGGGCCGACTGGAACGATAGGGACAGGAGGCATTGGATCGTGTTCCGCAGCGTCAACAAGCTCACTCTCAACGGCGGTGGCGCCATCGACGGCAACGGACACAGGTGGTGGCCGCATTCGTGCAAGATCAACAAGGCTCTGGTAAAGTGCAGTGTGGTGCCTGCCAATGCTTCGGTTCATTTCAGCAATTTTTTTGACGGGCACGTTTGTGGCCTAGCTGAATTTGCTTCTCTTTTCTTTAGCCTTGCAAGGAAGCTCCAACGGCTTTGTCATTCCATTACTGCACCAATCTGAGGGTGGACAATCTGAAAATTGTGAACAGCCAACAGATCCACATGTCGGTCGAGGATTGCGCCAATGTGCAACTGGCAAGCTTGTCCATCACAGCACCTGGCACGAGCCCTAACACCGACGGCATTCACATCACTCGGAGCAAAGATGTTCGGGTCACAAATTGCAAGATCAAGACTGGTAAGTAAAAGTTCAGGGTTCTTCGCATCATATATACGGTATATGCCACTATGTCTTTATACTTTCACTAAACTTGAACTTTTTTCATGTTACATAATTTTCACAGGGGATGATTGCATATCAATTGAGGACGGGACTCACAAACTTCACGTCTCCAATCTAGTTTGTGGTCCTGGGCACGGGATCAGCATCGGAAGCTTAGGAGACGACAACTCACGAGCCAAAGTCTCTGGCATTACCATAGATTCAGTAGAGCTACATGGCACAACCAATGGAGCACGGATCAAGACGTACCAGGGAGGAAGTGGATACGCCAAGGACATCACGTTCCAAAACATGGTCATGTACGGCGTCAAGAACCCGATAATCATCGACCAAAACTACTGCGACAGGGCTAAGCCGTGCAGGGAACAGAGGTCGGCAGTGCAGATCAGCAATGTCGTCTTCAAGAACATCAGAGGGACAACCGTTACCAATGATGCCATCAAGATGAGCTGCAGCAAGAATGTGCCGTGCCAAGGCATTACCCTGCAGAACATTGACCTGAAAATGCAGGGCGGCAAGGGCCACACAGAAAGCACCTGCCGGAATGCAAGGTGGAGGAAATTTGGAAAGGTTGTCCCACAGCCGTGCACCTCTAGAAACAAGGGCGCCGTTGGACTCCTGTTGGAGTTCCTGTTGTCTTCACGCTCGTGGAGTTCCTGGTAATAACTAGAAACCTGCAGTTAGTTGATGGTGCGGGTCAGTGTATTCGTGATTTGGTTCACGTAACACCCATGTATAATTTACTACTGCTTTATAGAAAGCGCAACTACGTCAACTGCTGATATTTTAGGGGTACATGACACTTGAGATTTGAAAATCCGGATTTGTGCTGATCTGGTTACAATATTTCACGACATTTTTCTTAGCTTGGAAGCACGCTATAATATATCTTTCCATTCTAAATTATAAATTTCTTTGACTTTTTTAGTACGTCTATTTTACTATAATCTAGAGGTATGTCTAGATACGTAATGTAGCAAATTCTATATATGTAAAAAATAAAGTAAAAAACTAACATATAATTGAAAACGGAAGGAGTAGTTAGCAATTTAACTTAAACTCAACTTATACATACAGCAATCTACTCCTGAAAAGACGATACAGGAATCGTCCACACTCCTTCGCCCCGCCTACCCGCTCCCTGACACCCCCGCCACCGTGTCCAGAGGAAAAATCCCAAAGCAACCTACCCAGCCCCACCCCATCTACTCCCCTGCCCTGTCTCTGTCATGCCGCCGACCTGCCCTGTTCCTCGCGGCCTCCTACCGACAAGCACATGGGAGCTCCAGCCGGCAAGCAGGCGACGGAGATTCAGCCGGCTGCCGCCGCGTGGGCGAGCGCGCGGTTGAGATCCGGCTTGCTGCCGCCGCGGGTGAGCTCTGCTCCGCCCGGCCGCCGGCGAGCGCGTGGGAGGATTGTCACGGACGGGGGCGGGGTCTGCCGCCCTCGACGCTCGACGCTCCCTGTCCCCGTCCCTGTCCCAATCCTCCCGCCGCCCTCGACGCCGCACGCGGCGCCTGCCCTTTGCCGCCGCAAGACACTCCACCACTGGATGGCCCGTGCAGTTCACTCCGCCGGGACGCTTCACATCCACGACGTCGTCGCCCCGCCACGCCCGCCCTTCACTGCTCGGCTATTGGAGGAGAAGGGAACAAGAACCGCGAAGGAGAAGGATAGCTGAACCAAGCCGAAGAAGCATGCCCTCTCCCCGCGGCTGTGGGGTTAGGATTCGAGCCCCTGGCAGGTAAGCTGTGTCTCACTCACATCTCCCCTAACCTCATCTAATTTGTGGACTATCCTAGCTGAAGCTTCCATTAATGCTATCAATCTTTCTTTGCTTCTTCATACACGTGATGTGATTGATGTTCAGGAAGACAGTTGGGGCATGATGTGGTAGCCATAATGCTTGATTTGGTTATACATCGTGCCTTGTTAGAAATTCATTAGAAAGGGACAAATTTTAGCACAGGGTGAGATGAAAAACTCATGTATGGTCTTGGAATAGAGATTTCTGAATCCTCTTAATTTGTAACTGTTATATACTTAGGCGAGTGAAATTTCTCTATTCCCTATATATGTTTTTTTTGGATTTTTTCCCCAATCAATGAAATAGTTGGAATTTCATGTGCTTTTGTGTATTTGGATGTAGCTAGCTTGTGGCATTTTTGTAGTGTGCCTGAATCGGAACCTTTATCTGTCTAAATTCAATCTTGGAATTTATTCATCTTGCTGAAGATCTGAATTTAATTTTGGAATTTATTCATCTTGCTGATGATCTGAATTTAATTTTGGAATTTATTCACCTTGCTGAAGATGGAAGATTTGTATGCCATTTTGGTATTGTGCCTTCTGATAATACCTTTTTCTGTTCTAATCTTTATTCATACAATTGGCGAAGTATTATTCTACAACTCAACGAAAGTGCTGATTACTATTATATGTTATATACATAAGCTGACTTTACTAATTATCATCCTCTGTGTTCCTTCCATTCAGGCCCTGATCCAGTGTTTTTAGTGTTGCATTTAAACCGGCATATATGGTGAAAATCTCATTTCTTCCTTGTTTTTTATCCTAATGCTATGATGCATGTGAGTAGGACGTTAACATGATACATTTGTCAATTAACTAAATTTTGGACATAGATCATGCTTGCACATTTAAATTACAGTTGTCCTAGATAAACAGAAGAACACCAACTACTTAAAAGAATATCTGACAAAGCATGATCAGCCATCAGTTAACGATATGGCTCACGATATGGCCAGGTAGGGAAAAGTCCATCCAAACGCCTAACTCAGCCACCACCGTTGCTATGGTCATGTATTTTTTTCTTTAGCTACTACTAATTTATTTGGTGACCATTACAATTCTGTGGACATTACTAATATTTCTCTTTCCATCAAATTTAAGATTGGTAACTACCATATAAGGCAGAACTGCACCATGTCCACGCCACTGAGAATTTTATTTCTTAGTCATGCCTTCGATTAAGAAGGATGTGACATCTGTATGCTATCAGGATTAGACAACTTACACTTAGATATCGGGTTGCTCTTATAATTGTAGTACTTGGCATCCCTCAATCCCTGTACTTCAGTTTTCCGAGAACATGTAGATTCAGACATGAGATATGTTGAGCCTGTTCGCTTGTCTTATTGGCATTGACGTCTCTGTCTGATTCACTGTACTTGTTAGAGTCAGAAATTTGTAGATATCAGCATGCTCTTATTATTGTAGTATTTGACATCCCTGTATTTCAGTTTTCTAAAAACCTATACATTCAGACATGGGACATTGTCGGTGGATAAAATATCAACTACTGGGCTGGTCGGTGGGTCATATATGCTAAGTAACAGAGGCTGAATTGCAGTGACATCTTAAATCAACAGTGGGTGAGTCATTATATGGATTATTTAGTCCTTTATATGACTGTACACCACCTACACTAACTTTGCTAGAGGTTAAAACCATTTGATCTTTTGCACACTGATTTACAATTTGATCTTTTCTTTCAGTCCTGACTCCTAAATCTTTATTCTGACTACCTCGAATACAAGGAATAATTAACTAAAAGTACAAGCTGCCAACTTGGTAAAACAGAGTTTATTAGCAGGGTTTACAAGCTGCTAACTTGGTAAACAAGGACTCTATTGAGTACCTTTCTAGGTAAATTATTGCTTTGATCATTTTGGTTTGATAAATCAAGTACTATATTTTCTTGCTAGCTTAGACATTATAAGCAAGGCATTTTGGCTCTAACCAGTACTCTGTTTGTTCTTTGAATAATATTTTTTCATATGTGCTGAAGAAAGAAAAGGCATTTATCATTTTCTTTGAGATATCTTTGAGTAGTACTCGTTAGAAGCAAGGAATGGGTCTGATCCTGATTCCTGAATCTCTTCCCTCTGCACCAAAAGGCATCTTTGCAAATGTAGTCTTAGGTGATCTGCAATTTATTTTTACACATCTTATAGTATTATTCAGATAACTGCTTATATGTAAGATTTACTCTCTTTGGATCAATTTTGTTGTCCTTAATTGAGGTAGTGATCACTGATACTGGGAGTAAAATCTTAGGTTTGACATCTCTTTCAAGTCAGACTAACCATGGCGGTTAGCTTGGCTTTGTGATTCATGTGTGTGCAGTCAATCACAAAATAGTCTGACTTGATCCGGAACAGTCAGTTGCATTTCGTTTGTCGATGCAAGCCTTGGAGATTTGCTAGATAATGTTTGTACTTTTTTAAGCAGCACATGTTGCCGTTCTGCGGATGAATTTGCTATTAGATGCATTCACCTTTTAGCAACCAGTTGGCAATCTAAAGCCTCCTGGTCTAACATATGCTGTTAAGCACATTCCTATAGATGTGGTTATGTTAGTGACCTGCTTGGATTATGCAAGGATAATTTCTTGGATCCTATTTGTACTTTTGAAAAAAAAAAATGTAAGCAGAAAATACACTATCGATGGTGGTTGGCCCAGCCAAGTTATATTTCCTAAATGTGGCATGTGCCAGCCTTACTGTCAAAACAACTAATTATAACGATAGACACTTTCTCTACTAACTGAATTGAAATTCCCCAAAAGCAATGCTTCTGTTAAGCTTGGTTAGACTGATAGCAGTTTAATCTTTGCCATCAGTACTCACATTGAGTCGTCAGATAATGAATAGCTCATCACTGTTTTTTTCAAAATGAGGTGCTCATATATGCATGCATAGATCTCTAGAAATATTGGTCTACACTAACTACAATAGAATGTCTGAAGTGTGTTTTTTAGAGAATGCCAAATTATCACGAAACAATTTTTTTCCTCAAGGAGCAACATCACTGGTAGCTGACCATATAACTTATCTTGGCTGTTAGCTTCCTCCTTCCAGTTATCATTCTTTTTATTTGCTTCTATTAGGAATATACTCAATTATTACCTCCACCCATTTGCAGTTATATCTCACTGTGTCATGTACTCGTGCACTAATTTAACCCAAAATCATGTTGGAGTCTTTGTAATTTGCAATGTAGCTTACTGGTAGCAAGCAGGAGGCAGCTGATCTACTTTCAGAAAGCCAAGGTATTACTATTATCACCTCATAAAACATTGTAATATTCAGCTATTCCAAACATCTCGTGTTACGGTTGAGTTGTTTTGAGAAACATTAAATGATTAACAACCTTGGTAGTTCAGATTGATGATTGTTAAACATTTAATATCTATTTCCTAAGAAGAGGCTCTCTGTAGTATTTTAGTTTTAGCTACCATTTTTGCCTTTCCTGTTGGTTTGATGCAGGGGAGGAATAGCTGGCTGGATGCATGATCAATGGCGCCTTTCTAAATCATGTTTAGTTTTCCCCCCAGATCATAACACGTCTAAGTTCTTAGTGCTATTGTATGGATGGGTTGTTGATGAATGGTAAGCAGAAGCTGCATGAGTACTGGCTATAGTCGCACAGTAACATAACCACAAAAGTTTCATCTGTGCTATGTGATTTGGACTCAAGCCCTGTAGATTGAGCTGTAATAATTTTGTTGTGCATATAGCTGGGTAATGTGTTCTGACGAAGGGTTGATTTGCACTTGTGAATTAAGGTGGTATATGGCCAGCTGTAGCTGGTTGTAAAATTAATTATCTATGAAATATGATGCCTCATGTTACAGATATTGTAATGATGCTTATCTATGATTATTGCTTGCCCCCTTTTGATATTCTAATTGTGGTTGTTTGACACTTGTATCGATAATGATACTAAAATAGATGTTTATATATCTAAATGTGGCTCATAATAGTATGTTGAACCAATTTTTTTTTCACTCTTACCGCGTGGAAAATTTTGAGGCGCTCAACCTAATTTTAGTGTTGAAACATTTGAGTCTCCCGTTGCAACGCACAGGCATGTGCTAGTAGATAAATAAAAATATAAACTTGAATAGTGTTCTGTTCGGCTGGTACACAAGTCGACTAATTTCGGCTGATTAAATAGTGTTTTGTTTGGAGCTTTTTAAACTCTGCTTTTCAAAAAAAATGTTTTTTAATTGCTCTCCACAACTTTAAAAATCGTGCATAGGCGGGGGGGGGGGGGATAAAATTTGTCTTTGTCTTTATGGATATACGTTCAGGCTAGTGCAGAACCAAGGATGCACAGTAAGAAGAACTTATGCCCTTTTTTAGGAGAGAAAAAATATGTACACGAAAAAAAAAAAACAAATTGGACATTTGGACCCACCAAACCCCAAAAAATGTTCTTCCGGTAACCTCACCAGCGGAGCGGTGGACTGAAAGTCACCTGCAACATACAAGTCGTGAACAAACTATGTTTCGAGACTAGTAGGCTCACAACACGATGCGTGCAACGGAGCTGCAATCGCAAGCATGTCTAGCATATGCATATCCACTAGCTAGCACACAAGTGCCGTGTCACCCGTTGGTTATGGTTGCCACAGCTTGCACCGGAGGCCAAAGCTGCGCAGCAGCTTGCTCAGGCATCTCTTGGCCCGCGACTCGCGGCGCATGGGGCCGCCGTTCCCGCGCGTGTCTGACACGCCGCCACCGCCGGAGAAGATCGCCTGGAGGCGACCGAAGTGCGTGCTTCTCTTCCCCTCGTACGCCACCGCATCCGGGTTCTCCTGAAACCGCGCCGGGCGCGGAAATGAAGATCATTAGAAGGAGATCGATCGATCATCCGGGTGATAGATACGTGCTGCCGAGACGTGCGTGCGTGCGATCAAGTCAGCAGAAGTAGGCGGCAGCGGTCGGGTCCGCACGAACCAGCACGTAGCGCTTCCACTCGGCCTCCGTGGCGACGACGACCCGGCGGCGCGCGTCGTAGGTGAACCGTGGGTGGTCCTTGATCCGGCTAACGGCGTCGAACTCGCGCCGGAGCTCGGCCAGCCGCCGCTGCAGGTCCTCGACGGGGAACGCGGACCCCGTGGCCGCGTTCAGCTAGCCGACCAGTCGTCCGCGGTGAGGTCGCCGACGCCGACGCGTGTGCGCCGCAGTAGCAGCAGGTCTAGGAGCTTGGCGTCGTGCTGGGCCGTCCACACGTCCACGTGTAGCCGCGACAGGATCTTGCGGAGCGACCGCCGCGACACCGCCGGCCTGGTGGTCTTGACGACGACGGCCTCCTCCTCGTCGCCGGCGCCGTCTTCGAAGCTCGTCGTCAGCTGCTGGTCGATCATCAGTAGTTGGCTCACGGTCGTGACTGGCTGCTCATCTGGCCTCGTTTGCACGTTTCGCATCTCCTGCCTTCCATGCATGTCGATGAAATAATGGTCAGTTGGTCACGCACCCAAATTACTAACGGACGGACGGCAAGTCTGAGAGCACGTACTGCTTGGCGTCGTCGTCGTCGACGCGGAGGCGGAGGCCGAGGAAGACGACGGAGCCATGGCTCACGCCGTAGTGCGCGACGGGGAGGCCGTCGTCGTCGAGGTGTCGGCCGGCGAAGAAGAGCCGTTGGGCGCCGACGGCGACGCCCTCGCGGGCCATGACCATGGCCTTGACCCGCGCCACGGTGGCGGCGCCGTCGACGTCCAGCGCCACCCGGTCCCGCGGAGCGTCCGCACCATGATCCTCATCGTCGTCCGTCGTCGCCACAGGAGGAGCCGGAGCTGGTCCACCGCTCGACGACTCGCGATGGATACTGGCTGTAGCTCTGTCTGTCGTCAGGCGCACGGCGTCGGCGTGGAGAACCGGCCGGGAGGAAGAAAGGAAGGAAGGAGGGGGGATCGGGAGAAAATAATGGGGACAGATCGGAGGTGGATCATGCGCGGCACTCGCTACGGGCACAGGCAGGCATTATGGTTGCGTTGCGCGGGAATAAAGCTAGCTGTTGGATTGGATGAGGCGGCGACGTGAAGAAACGAATTTTTTCTTCCGCCGTCCGCGGTCCGCTGCAGCGCCGACTCGACGACTCGCAGCCACAAGGAAGATCCTTGTCGTCGGATCAGATGGCCCCATTCTGTTTCCATGGTGACCCAAGGCGTTTTTTGGGCCATGATTGATTGTTAGGGACACACAAAATTTACAGAAACTGTACAACAAATTTTCAATTTAAACATGCGTTTCAAACAGAATCTGACTCTCCGGAGCAAACAACAGGGCTAGGAAAAAAAATTGCCATAGATTGGCCCATGCTGCGGCAGTCGGTGCTTCAACAGGAGAGATGGGCCGGCCCATGTAAGTCTCCACGGGATTCTTATCCAAACATCCCCCGCACGTCCCCTCCTCGTCTTCCACCCTGTCCACCGCGTGCCGCCGCCCTACGCCAGTCGCCAGGTGCCCCCACACGTCCTCGTCGGGCCAGTCGCCGGCGACGAACACCCAGCAGGTACGCCCCTCACCCCCTCTCGTTCCCTTCCTGCTGTGCGAAACCGAGCACACGAACCCTAATCTTAGCGCTCTTGTGCCCGGACCCTGCGCGCGCAGCGAAGGGGACTAGGGGAGGAGGAGGATGGGCGAGTTCGACGACTACTGGGCGCGCGCGTACAGGGGCGACGCCGCGGTCCCGCACTCCGATCCGCAGCGGCTCATCTCCACCTGGACCGGCGCCCTTGCCCTCGGCGGGGCCGCCTGTGTCCACCACCACGCCTCCGCGCTCGTCTCCCGCATCAAGTCCCTACCGGCCACGTGAGTCCTACCGCCGTATCGTCTCTCGGTGTCTCTTTTGTACCAATTCACGCTTCTTGCTTGCGGTTCAGACCATGTTTGTACGGTTGTACCAGGGATTGCAATTCGTTGATAGATAGATGCGGGACTTGGGCCTAGTCTTCATGTATACTTGCTTTATATGTGTTTTGTACCAATTCGTTTGATAGGGAGAAATTTTGATATTTGACATTGGATTCGTCTGCCTCGCAAGATTTAACACCTGAATTTTTAGCTTGCATCTCCGTTATTAATGCACCTGAATGAAGCATAAAAATTACATAGTACAATTGGAACGGAAGGGAGTAGTATTTTCTCTTGTGCCAGTCAGCATGTTAATGTTAATTTAAAAATCACAAGGCCAGTCATCAAAACCACCCAGAATTACTCTTACTATAGCTTAACAGGATCAGTGTCGGCCCGAATTGATGAAGAGTGGGACGTCGACACTCTCTATATTTACCACTACTTGAACCATATAAGATATCCAAATATTTATATCATAAGGTTTGTGATACTGTTTGTTCATGTAATCATCTATACTGTTTTCTACAGTACAGAGACGTTTGGAGAGCTTGCATACTGTCACCTACTCCTAACTTAACCTTTACTATTTAAAATGAAATTCAGAGTATTAGTAGATTAACCAATAGAACTGCCATATTAATTGTTGCCTTTAAATAGGAAAGTTACAAAAAAATATAGTTCTCATATTTGTGTAAATTATTGTCACTGTTTGAACTGCCATATTAGTTTCTGTGAATTATTTTCACTGGTAATCTGTTTATAAAACTTGCACGGTTTTTGTAGCCTACATATAGGTTTTACAGAACCTTATGCCATAAAGTTGTCATGTGTATTGATGTGTATAAATGTTTGGATAGTCTCTTCTGGATTTCAATCTAATTCTCGTTATGGCGCCTCTCAAATTTTAGGCTTGTGATCTGAGGCTTAGGTGTTGGGACTTGAATACTATTTTCGTCTTGCATTATAAAGCATCTTTTAATCCAGATTTGCTAAAGGCCTCTTTGGATCCCATGAATTCAAACCAATATCTAGAAAGTGCTTCTCCATTTCATTATTAGATTATTTTCCAATTCCTGGGAACCAAACACGGCCTAAGATTTCATGGACCATTTATTTCATTCTTAAGGAATGAATAGTTTTCCATTCTTTGTCGTGTTTTTCAACTGTTTTAGTATTATCCTTAGCATCTGAGATGCATAAGAAATGTTTTTCCTCCATTGTGAACAAACAGTATATTTGCTTATAAAATCTCTCTTCGTGTTATGTCTGTATGTACGAAGTTCCTTTTATTAGCATTCTATACTGTTTTCCTTGCCCAATACATGTTGGTTGACATATAATACCATTTTATTTATCTCAGTTGGCAAGACATATCATTGGTCCTTGATCAAAAGCGTTGGAAGAAAGCTCTTGAGAAGAAGAAACAACAAGCTTAAGGTGAGCTGATCTCACATGCTCAGACTTACATTGCAGTTAATGATTGGATCAATGGAATTAACTTTTTTATCAGATGATGACAGTTGTCATCGATCGTGTCATGTTCTAACTTGCTTATGTTTCCTCTTGTTTGGTACAGCTCATTATTCTTTCCAACTCCTTGGGCCAGTTGGATGAGCATGTGTCTGATCATCAATTGTGGCGCATGAAATTCCAGAGTTCTCTCTATATATAGCATTATATTGACTGAGGTTCCACTTGATTGTGTTAAACTGTCCCTATTTTTGTGTTCGTTCCATCTCAAATGACATTCAGAATGATTTGTTCATTGTTAAAATATCTATGATCTTTTTAACATGCTTTTGCTATGCATTTAGATGTCATAGATACATATTCCCTCCGTTCCAGATTATAAGTCGCTTTGAATTATTTTTGCTTCATCCATATTATTATGTACTCCCTCCGTCCTAAAAGGGAAGTCGTTATGGGATGCGTGCAGGTCAAACTTTGACAAGTGTGTAGAAAATACGTGTAATATTTGTATCTCCAAATAATTTTGTTAAAAAACTAGATTTAAAGATCTTTCCGGTGATACTAATTACTTAGCATAATTATTTATATATTGTAATACATAATTGTCGATATTTTGAAAATGTTGACTTCTTGGGAAACGAGGATGACTGCATGTTACAACGGGCATCTTATTTAGTGCTGCGGTTGGCCTTGAGCCCTTGACAACGGCGTAATAACTGGTGTCGAACGTGAACTCGCTGCGGGGTCCAAGGCCACCTTGCCGCAGGTTGCCGGCCAGGCTCGGGTCCGCGGCCACCCGCGCCCAGGTCACGTTCCGAACGATGGACTCCGGAGGCCGCCGCCGGGAGAACCGACGTGACGAGCAGCAGCGCGTGGACGAGGAGGCACAGTGATGGCGGCTTGCTGCGGGCAGCCATATGCATCTGCTCTCTCTGCGCTGTGCTGTGTCGACTGGGAGGGAGTGACGATGGTGACAAACTGCGGCTGCGCTGATGTTTCTCCTGTGGCTAGACCAGATCAGATATCAGACTACAGTGGCAGTTCTTATTGAAAAACGCGTCTTGACGCGGTCTCGAAAAGAAAAAGGAAAAAAAGACTACAGTGGCAGTAGTGCTGATCTTTATACTACAGCCACTTGACTCCGGTAAACTTAGTACATAGTACTAGTATATTAGAATATGGAACTCGTGTTTGCTTAATCTCATCTTTGTTTAGACATGGTCACATGGTCGATGAATTTCGAGAACCGTTCACGTTCACGTTGCGAGATCAGGACCCTGCTTGAGCTCTTGAAACAAGAAGCGAATCGATACGATGGCATGCAGCAAACTTGTTTTGGAATCCCGCGGCCTGGATTGCTGGCAAGTGGCAACGCCAATTCCTGCGCCGGAAAGCGTGTGCGGTGCAGGTGCCTGGAACAGTCCAGTACCGTGATTCGGCATCCCCGCCGTCGGCGAATCGCCTGCTCCTACAGTACGTACGTACTGGGCCAGCCAGTGGGCCACGAAGGCTTTAGGGCGTAAACGTGTGAGCTAAAACCAACCGAACCGACGGACTTGCACGTTTCTGGACTGAAACTTGTGCTACCGACCGAACCACCGTCTCCGTCTGGGTCTTTTTCTGGACACCAGACACACACACACACACAGGCCATCGTCTCATAACCGTCTCGTCGACGTCACTCTCATATACCCTCCTTATTACCTACAGAAAGCAGAAAGTCCGCATCCGATCGAGAAGAAGGAAAAGAGAAAGAGGGCCACGACCGCAAGAAGGCCGAACGCTGTCGATACGCAGAATCATCTTCTCTGGAATAGTAATCATAAAAAAAGTCCTGATATCTTATTTTTCCAGACGCACGAAGAAAGCCTGAAAGTTTGAGAAACATACACGGGCCAACGCTGGCGCCTGTTCTAGAAAGAAAGAAAAAAGCCTATAACAGATGGTGATCCTTAATTATCAGGCGCGCAGCAGCCTAAGGCCTGCAAAACATTTGCTTATGTCACATCGAATCTCCCGTCTCTAGTTTCATCTATTTAAAATATACTAATTACAAAAATAATTTGTTAGCCGGAGGTAACTTTACGAGACGAATCTTTTAAGCCTATTTAGTTCATGTTTTGACAATGTTGTGCTACAATAAACATTTGTTAATTATAGATTAACTTAGCTTAATAGAATCGTCCTGGTAAGTCCCACATGGGCATGTAATTAGTTTTATAAGTAGTCTATTTTTAATACACTAAACTAGTGCCGAAAGATTCGATATAACACGGCAAAACATTTGCCGCTCCATCCAACCAAGCCCTAAAGTGAAGCTTCTGTTCATCTTTTAGAGATCTGTACTGTAGTAGTTCATCTCTTCGTCAGGCGTTCAGAGAACCTAGTCCACATATATGGCTCTAGAAAAGACTCAGCTGAACCGAACCTTTGTCAACGTAGAGCATTTCGTTGGGTTGCTGCTGGCAGATACTACACGCATGCCATTTTCCCGACGAATGAATATTACTCCACTGATCTGCATCTCAGGTCGATAATTCTTCATCTCGATCGGCTTTTATTTATTATTATTGCACATGGCTGGCTGAACGAGGTTGTCGAGTGCTTGCTGCTCTGCTTTCCTTCCGGAGTCCAGACTCCCGTGGGCGGCGGTGGGCTCCTCCTCCACTCTCCTCTCCTGGAGCATCATGGCAGATTCGACGATTCCCCTCTTCCTGCCGTTCGCCACAAATCATTCGCTTTCCTTCCCTCCGTCAACAAAAGTACTTCTAGTTGTACAGATAAAGACACCAGGAAAGGCAGAACGGCGATACGAAATGCTCTGCAAATAAACAAACGAGGAAAGGCTGCTCGTCCTGGTCCTAGAACAGGAGGAGTTCAGATTCCAGGCCGGCTTTCGGCTTTCGCCGTTGGAATTCAGAAAACCAAACCAAAACTGCAGGCTGCAGGAGCTCAGTTATTATCAGCAATTTCAGCAGCATCAATCAAAGCGTGTTGTTGATCGCACGCTTTGATTGATCCTGTCAGTTCAGGTGAAGTCTGAACTGGACTGGACTGAACGGAAGCTTCTTTGGTCCCCTAGTTGTTGAACGTTGATCTCCTCAAGCAATCGCGCTGCGCTGGTCAACCAACGACTGGCCATTAGAATAATCCATGACTCCATCCATGGTGGCCTAAGGTTCATGACCAAGTAATTTTGATTTGTTTTTTTATTCATTAACGGATATAGACCTTCTTTTTGTGTGCATACATTCGTACAAACACTACCGATGGTGATGCCCTCTTAGACTACAGCAGATGTCGATGTTGACTAAGGGCATCATGTAGTACAATACAAGAACATTTATATAGGTGCTTAAAAAGAGAAAAAACAGCATTAGTCTCAACCTAAAAAAAGACGAAAAAAAAAACTCTTCACCAATTTTCAGTTACAATGCTAAAACTGTTACTTTTCGCCCTGAAACAGCTCCAAGCGTGTATCCAAGTGTTCCAAGGAGCATGCAAGTTAGAGCTGATTGATTTTCACCTCTGTTTTTTTTCTTCTTCACCGGTGTCATAAAAGGGGTCTGGATTGCTTAACAAAACATCGCTTTCTTGCGTACCAAACCCTCCTTCCAACCGTCGCTTCCAGGCCGCTTGTCGACGACGTATAGTTCCACCCACCAAAGTCTCCCTGACAAGTGTCGACCTTTCAAACTTTAGAGTCGTCTTCACACCGTTTCCCAGTCTTTTGTACAGCAGTAGTATTCGAAAAGGATCTCCTGCGGTTCAAATTTAAAAGGGGTATCCCTTTCGTTCAGGAATCCTATGTTAACCCCCATCCCATCCCATTCTACTACTGCACTCCAGTCAGAATTTGTTTACGGCTTGAAGAAAGTTTAAATATTTATTTGTTCAGGATTTTTACCTTCTTTTATACTACCATAGTACTGCTCCGTATACTGATCAGGGCCAGATCTCTGAAAATGACCACTCCAGTATAGAAGAGGGATCATTATAAAGCTGACGGTCCCAATATAAACTGACAACTCTGTTGCCATGAAAAAAATACGTTCTTGGACACTAGTGTTATTCCCCTTGCTCTGCTACTCACGCATTTCCAGAAGCCAACTGCTCCAATACTAGTTCCGCTGAAATCCCCACCATCTCCACAAAATCCCTCCCCAGAAGGGCGGATCTTTCGCTTAACCGGCAGCAATCTTCTCCACAAAAACCACGAGAAAGGTTGCAGCTCTCTCCTGCTACTAGTTTTGCGCTGGCTGGCTTCTAGAACGCGTCCTCGCCCCCGCCCCCGCCCCCGCCCCAGCTCACACGCCAAGTCCCAGTACAAAGCCTACGGAATTTCCCCCAACCCCAATTCGAGCTGTTCTATTCGCTTTCAGTCAGTCGCCGCCGCCGCCGCCGCTGCTGAACTGAGAGTTGAAACCAGCTCCCCGGGCTCCGATTCCTCCCCACAAAAAAATTTTGCTGCTAGGAGGAGGAGGCCGCGGCGACCATGGGTAACTGCTGCTGCGCCACGCCGTCGTCGACGGAGGGGAGCGGCAAGAACCGGCCGAAGAAGCAGAAGGCGAACCCCTACAACGTCGCGTACAACCGCGGGGCGACGACGCCGTCGTCGGCGCGCTCGGGCCTGGTGGTGCTGCAGGAGCCGACGGGGCGGGACCTCGGCGAGCAGTACGAGCTCGGCGGCGAGCTGGGCCGCGGCGAGTTCGGCGTCACGTACCTGTGCACGGAGTCCGCCACGGGGGCGCGGTACGCGTGCAAGTCCATCTCCAAGAGCAAGCTGCGGACGCCCGTGGACGTGGAGGACGTGCGCCGGGAGGTGGACATCATGCGCCACATGCCGGCGCACCCAAACATCGTCAGCCTCCGCGCCGCCTACGAGGATGAGGACGCCGTGCACCTCGTCATGGAGCTCTGCGAGGGAGGGGAGCTCTTCGATAGGATCGTCGCCCGGGGACACTACACCGAACGTGCCGCCGCTGCCGTCACGCGCACCATCGTGGAGGTCGTCCAGGTGAGTGAGCATCTCTCTTTCTCTCTGTTCTTGATTGCTCCTACGATTAGCTTCTTGTTTACTACAGTATTAAAGTTGTATGATTGCTACTAACTACTAGTAGTGTCTGTTACTCTGTTATGAAATTATTGTTCAGACGAGAAACCTCTTTGCTTGTCGCTCAAGTTGGCACTGGCTGATATTTTGATGAATTGGTGATTAGTCATGAATCATGAGCGGGTGTTGATGATTTTTGTCCTATTTGACGACTACCAAACCCGCTTTCAGTTCATGCTGAGCCAGATAAACTTCAATGGGGTTTCAACCTCTGGGGCTAGTTTTTGTAATAAATGATTAATCAGATTGTAATAAATTAGCTTTGAGGACCTATTTTAGTCAAGACATTTTACTGCAAATATTTGAAGTAGTTGTCACATTGGCAAAGCAATATCATTTTCTTCTTACTTTGTTCCTTGCACTAATTTTTTTAACATAAACAGTATATAACTTGATTTTTGCATCATTCCATTTGTCGTGACATGAATCCTTGTTCTTTGCTGTGCAGATGTGCCACAGGCATGGCGTCATGCACCGGGACCTTAAACCAGAGAACTTTTTATGTGCAAGCAAGAAAGAGAGTTCCCCTCTGAAAGCAATTGATTTTGGGCTGTCTGTGTTCTTCAGGCCTGGTAAGTTTCTATGGGCAACTAATGGGCAATCAATTATTTTTTCAACACATGGCATTTGTTGTGCCTATGGAAAATAAGAAAGTGGAGTGTCTATATGTAATTTCCCATTATAACGTGTTTCATTTCCCAACAACATAGAGCTAACTTCGTTGATGCAGTTTATTGGACATATGCATATCTTCACAGAAAATCTGAATAGTTGTTGTCTTTCGTATGTAGGTGAGCGATTTACTGAAATCGTAGGTAGTCCATACTACATGGCTCCAGAGGTTCTAAAGCGAAACTATGGCCCTGAAGTTGATGTCTGGAGTGCTGGAGTGATACTTTACATACTTCTTTGTGGTGTACCACCATTTTGGGCAGGTACTTTCAAACTCTGGTCTGGAATGCATGCATGTTAATAATAAGTTAGAACACGATCATAATCCCATATTCGTGATGCTATGCAGAAACTGAACAGGGAGTAGCACAGGCAATTATACGATCTGTGGTAGATTTCAAAAGAGAACCATGGCCCAGAGTATCTGAGCCTGCTAAAGATCTTGTTAGGCGGATGCTGGACCCAAATCCATTAGCACGGTTTACTGCAGCACAAGTACTGGGTAAGCCTCACTATCACCTATTCCTACTGCACAATGGGCTTAGGATGCTACCACTCTATCATTGTTATTTGTTAGGGAAAATTGAATCTAAATTGGTGACGTGCCAGAATTATGTACTGGCTAACATGAATCAGATTTGCCTTAAAATTCTCATTCTGGGAGATACAATACACAGAAGATTTATATGACTATGCGAGTGTGATTTGCTTTTTTTTAGATAAAGGATAGAAACTATCCGGCTTCATCTACCCATAGGTAGAATCAGGCCAAATTATTACAACAAGAAAATTAAAAAGAAAGAAACTGACGGAAAAATTACATCTCCAACAAGGAGCTCGAGTAGTCCTACGCGACAAATAGACTTGCTCCGCGATGTCAACTCCACTAGAACTATTCGAAAGAGTTAATGTCCTGTACTTCTATCTTTCTATCATTCTGTTATAGTGTAATTTATTGAAATACAATGCTCGAAATTATTATGGTTTTACTAATTATATGTATCAAATTATTTTGTTATTGCTTTTCTGACAATGTTAGTTGAATGAGCAGAGCATCCATGGTTACATGACTCTAAAAAGATGCCAGACATTTCTCTTGGTGATGCTGTCCGAGCAAGATTGCAGCAATTTGCTGCAATGAACAAGTTAAAGAAGAAAGCACTAAGGGTAAGATTTGCTGTATGTTGGTAGAAGACATAATCACCTTCCTTATTGGACATAGAAGGTGCATGAAAAATACAAGAAGAATGGAATATTGGGGATAATCTTGTTAGTGACTTAACTTTATGCTTAACCATCTGCAGGTGATTGCCGAGCATCTGTCTGTGGATGAAGTAGCTGACATAAAGCAAATGTTTGATAAGATGGATGTGAACAAGAATGGCAAGCTAACATTCGAGGAATTCAAGGCCGGCCTTCGTAAACTGGGAAACGAAATGCCTGATTCAGATCTTCAGATATTGATGGATGCTGTGAGTTACAACCAAAGATACTCTACACTAGTGCTAAATTATCTTCGACAAACTCGTTAAATGCTACTTTCAATGCTTTGCAGGCTGATGTTGATAAAAATGGGACCCTAGATTATGGGGAATTCGTCACTGTGTCTGTTCATGTGAGAAAAATAGGCACCGATGAACACATCGAAAAGGCCTTCACATACTTCGACCGGAATAAGAGTGGGTACATAGAAATCGAAGAGCTTAGAGAGGCGCTATCTGATGAACTGGAGGGAAATGATGAAGACATTATTAATAGCATCATCCGAGATGTGGACACAGATAAGGTCAGCAAAATCTACCTCCATATGCCAAAAAAGTTAGTCTGTAGAACACTTCTGTTGGTAAAATGCTAGTGTTTCTTTTCTTAAATGCTAATCAACGAACTCCTATCATCAACTGCGGAACTAGTATGAGGGTAGTGGAGAAAAAAAACATATTGGCATATTGGATTAGAAGAAGTGTGCCTTGTCCATGGTCGCATGACACGGTCATGGTTCAGGTGCTGCTAGTTGCCAGGCATGGACTTAATTTATTTGACTAAAGGATAGTTGACTGTAATAAATAAATCTGTATTGTTATAAAATAGACAGCATCTGGGACCGGGAAGGTGAGAAGGATAGGAGAAGGCCATAAGGGCGTGTGATGCAATGTGATTGGGATTTTCAATTAAATTAAAAGTAGCAAGTTTGATCAGTTCAAATCCGTCCGGTCACAAGACCAACCTGTCTGGTCAACCTAACAGCAAGGTGGGTGTTATCTGTGCTATTTTGTCAGGACGGGAAGATAAGCAAAGATGAGTTCGCGGCGATGATGAAGGCCGGCACTGACTGGAGGAAGGCCTCTCGGCAGTACTCGAGGCAACGGTTCAGCAACCTGAGCCTGAAGCTCCAGAAGGATGGGTCCCTCGGCTCCGAGACACGATAGGCCGCCACCACGCCACCGGACGGGGAAGGCGAGAAGGCTATATTGCTTGCTGATGTCCTGAGCTAAGTGTGGTGGCTGCTGAGTGTCCATCCGTTTGTTTGTTTTGCTGTGCGGGATTTGGTCAGTCATTCAGTCAGTCAGCTTATTCGATTCCACGTTCCATTTCACACGGTGAATCACTGAATCTTCAGTTGAGCTGTGATTATTCTTGGGTTTTGTGATTGTAAAGATGGTGGTTGTGCCCGTACGTATTGTAGATCGATGCAGCAACGTGTACTTGCAAAGAATGCTGGAGTAGCACAAGTAGCCTTGCTTGTAACTTGTAAGTACGTAGAGTTTGTTTGTGTGATGCAATGCATGATGGTTGGTTGCCGGCAAAACTGTGTGAATGCCTAGAGCTGCCCCCAGCCTTTGCTGGTGCAGTGCTGCTGATGGCTTGCTGGCACCAGCCTGTATGTATCTAGGGAAATACAAGAAACTGGCACGGTGCGGTTGTCCGTTGCCGGGGGCAGTTCGCCGGGAACAGAATGGCAGTTGTGCAGTCTCAAATCCATGTTTTTGTTTTGTTTTCAAGGAGACACTGGCTGATATGGCTACGAAAGAAAACCAAACGTAATATTGCCGCAGCAACCAGGGTAACCGAATAAAAGCATATCGTGGATACTCGACAGCAACAAACACCCTAAAAACCTACGGGCAGATACTTATACAGTTATACTTTGTCCGGTTCTTAAAAATACCCGTACGTTGCTGATGCACGTTTCATAGTGACCACGAGATTCCTCAGGATCAACTTCCTTTTTGCCACCCAGCAGGCATCTCACTGCTCTCTTCAGGATTCAGATTCAAACTTGTAGCCCTCTTCAGATGCGCACATATGGATTTAGGGGCAGTCCCAATGTGATATGCTGATTGGTACTTTTTAGCCCCATTCTCCATGTCCGCATATGGAGTTTTCAGGTCATTTTCATATGATTAGTTACTTGCATTGCATTAGTCTTATCCCGTATTAGATCTTATACAGTATAACCTAAAAAAATTTCTATAGACATGTAGAATCGCTCGGTGTTTGCTTGTTCTCAAATATTCTTATCCTTCATATACCTTTGTTAAAACATGAGACCTTAACTAGAATATGGAGATGACTACATGCAACAAACATGCGACCAGTTGAAGAATTCACATTGTCTCTCAAGCTGTTGGAATCTCACATGTTTTTACAAGTTGTGAGTCTGAGAGAGAGAGCACTAAAACAATCTGACAAAAGCTAAAAAGTTACTCCGTAACAATCTGGAAATAGGATTCTTTCCCTTCCTAAGCTCCTCTTTCAACTCTTTGATTTCAGTCCTCACGTTCCCAATCTCAAGTTTGATGCCACGCAGCTGCATAGCCTGGAGCCCTTGAACAACAGTAGCAGTACTATACCCAACACCTAAACTATCTTCCAAAAGCTCTGGATGATTATTGTGCAAGCATGTTTTCTTTTGACCCCGGCTGAGGCTAGTTGTGTTTTTCTTTTTTCTGTTTTTCTCTTTATCCGTCTAATAAAAATTACGACAAAACTCTTGTCGTCCTTAAAAAAAATTATTGTACAAGCACTGCTCATATGCATCCTCAAACTAGTGGTTACCACATGTGTTATCCTTCTGCGGCATCAAAATGAAACTATCAACATCATATAACATGATATCAGTGCCGGTTCAACCCCTTCAGTGACGGTTTTTGAACTAGCAGTGATGATGATGTCCAAAAATCATGTTTTTAAAATCGAAAAAAAGATTTAAATTCTGGGAGATGCCACTAGTAACCAGTAGTGATGATGGTGTCTAGAAATTGTATTTTTTTCCACGTAAAATCGTGAACTGTGATGGTGTCCAGAAATCATGTTTTTAAAATCGAAAAAAAGATTTAAATTATGGGAGATGCCACTAGTAACCAGTAGTGATGATGGTGTCTAGAAATTGTATTTTTTTCCACGTAAAATCGTGAACTATGCTTCGGTGGAGATTCGAACCCGCAACCTTAGCCTCGCACGATCCCTCCTCTACCACTCCACTCATGACTCACTTGTGTTTAGATTCAGTTTTAGTTCACCTCATTCTATACTAAAACGAGTGTAAATTGATTGTTTGAGCCATTAAACAAATTCAAATGAAAAGGTTGGTAACTACAAAGTTTCATAACTTTTCGAGATCTACAACTTTCATGTAGAAAGTTTTTCCATCCGAGGTCGTTTACAAAATTTTGAATTTCAAATTTGACACATTCGAACGTATTTTTCGATGACAAGATGATTTCAAATGAAAAAGTTTCTAAATACAAAGTTTCATAACTTTTCGAGATCTACAACTTTCATTTAGAAAGTTTTTCCATCCAATGTAGTTTACAAAAATAAAAAAAATTAAGTGTATAGATATATCACTGACGGTTTCAGTCACGAACCGACAGTGAAGCTCATCATCAGTGCTGGTTCGTGGCCGGAACAAACAGTAAAAGTGTCCAGGTTATCACTGCCGGTTCCAGCTATGAACCGGCAGTGATGAGGATTGCTGGTTTGTGGCTGGAACCGACACTGAAAGGGCAGAGAAGCTTTACTTATTTTTTCAGCCTTGAACCGGCAGTGAAGAGGCATCACTGCCTGCCCAAACAAAACCAACAGTGATGTCTGATTCTGTAGTAGTGATAATAAGCTACTCAAGAATCAATTCAAGGATAAATCTCACCGAAAAGTTGTTTGTGCATTTGTAGTAGTAGAGTTTTTTTATCACTCTTGCTGTTGCACTTCAATTTTTTTTTGAGGATTTTGCTCTTGCACTTCATGACTTGCAGCTTGCACTGGGCCAGATGATGAGTCCATACGAGAGTACAGTGTCGTCTAGCCTGTTCTTGTGAGGGAGGAAGAATTATAATGATATATTTTAAAATAAATAAATTTTAATGACAGTTCTTCAAATAATTATAATTGTACTGAGCCAAATAATAACCTAATACTCCGTATTAAATTTCACCTATATTTGTCTAAATCATTTAAATTTGGAGGTTTTTATCTGTATACCTTTAAAAAAGATAGTAGACTTATATATACTACTGAAAATTTTGTTCTCACATGTATACTTTTACGTCAATTTTTCGTTGTCCATATATTTTTTCGTCGGTATTCAATTATGTTTAGACGTTAATTGTGTTCTACACTTATAACGTCCAAATATAACAAAATTATTTTTTTCACTTCCGGTCCCACGATTAAGAAACATAATAGAATAACGACGGAACGGTAATGAAAAGTTGACGAGCGTTGGAGTCCGTAATCCCCTTTCAGGGTATAGAGGTAAAGACTCTCAAACTTGTCTTGTTCTCGTTCTTCTCCTCGCAACCCTCTCGTCCATACGCCGCCGCCGCCGCCGCCGACAGAGTCTCAGCACAGACCGAGCCTCCAACATCCCAAATCGGGTTCTAGTTGGGCTCCCGCCACCGCCGCCGCCACCGCCGCCCTACACCCGGAGCCGAGTCCTTAGCCGATCTCTTCGCCGGTGCAGAGCGCCCAGCAGGTATTGCCACCCCTTCTCATCCCTGTTCGCTGTGCGAAACCGAGTTTACAAATTATCTCAAACTATTTGGCTATTCGTTGCCTATTAACTTCTAACTTTTTGCGAAAATTATTGGGTGTATATGTGTGCACCCATGTCCCTCTACTAGATTCGTCCCTGGGTTTTGGTGTTTGAGACATGGCGGAAGTGGATGACAAGCTCAAGGACTACGAGATCAGGAAGGAGGGAGAGGCAGAGATCCTCTTGCACAAGAAAAACGCCGTCTTTTACAATCCCGTGCAGGTCTGTTCGTCTTCCTTTTTTTTTTAATGGGGGCGCTGTTCTATCGGTTTCTTATCTGCGTTAGCTTACCGTCTGCAATCTTGAAATTTGCTTGTAGCAATTTACCGTAGTGACCTGTTGACTTCCAGTTAATTAGTCTTTATCGCTTGCAGAACTTCTGTTTTGCGGTAGTCTGTAGGATTCCAATTTCCATATTGAGTGTTGGGTGGTGATTGGTGTGGGATTGGGTCTGCAGGCTTTAAGTTTATCTAGTTCTACCATTAGGGTGCTTTGTGCCTTTTAAAACTATTTTGTTATCACAATTCATTTGCATTTACTAGTGCTTCACATAGACTGGTAGCGGTTAAGCTTCTCTATTACACAGAGACCAAACAGCGAATTGTGATTTGTGTATATCTTATTTATCTTGCTGTCAATTGAGTTTATGTGGAAATCAATTTGTGATCAAGTTATCCACACCAAGTTTACCTCATTCTACCAGTTTGTGCAGCTAAATGAATGTATCCATTCGACCTTCCATAGTGTATGGAACAGTGTAAGTTTCAAATTTCTTAGATATATTGCAAACTCCTAACAATAGATCGAGCTTTGGCATGTCATATTCTGGTATTGGAATATGCACCTAGCAAAAATAAAAGTCTAATGGTTTCATATTACAATATTTATTATGGCTTCATTGAAGAAGATAACAGTTTGAAATTGTGATAAATTGTGATGTAACTTCCTGATTTTTTTTTCCATGACAGATACATAGCTATAAAACATACTTTTTCTCTAGTAAAAGTAGTTACTGTTTGTTGATAGTCAATTTTGTTATTGTTTTAATTGTTTTAAAGTTGATATGTTGAGGATAAATCACATATGACTCCAAAGTTATGGATAATTTCCCAGTTGTACCTTCATACAGATTTCTGAAAATTGAAGTTTACTGATTTGATTAGGTTCACAACCGAGACATGTCCATTGCTGTTTTGAGGACATTTGTTGCCAAGCGCAAGGAAGAACATGAAGCTTTGGTCGACAAAAGGAATATGTCACATGAAACAAACAAACAAAGTGAAACATCCTCTCAAAATCGAGAGAATGACTCAACTGGCAAGCAAGATGAAATGGATGTTGTTTCTGGAAATGAGCTAAATATAGCTCAAGATCAAATTGATGATCTGTCAAAAGAAACAACAAAATCTCCCCGGAAAGTAATCAGAGAGCTGAAACCACCACTTGTCCTTGAGGTCAGACTTCTCATAATAATATGGAAATTAGGTTTGAAAACAATTCGAATACGAATAAATATATATTATGGATACGAATACAAATAGTTATTTTCCATCTGATTCAAATTCGGACACAAATATTGTCAGGTGTGTTGGATCCAGCAGATAGTTTGGGTCAAGGTATAGTTGAATATATAATAATAAAATATTACATATCCGTATCATATACCCAACTTTGAATATCCATCTGAAAGGGACATTGAATATCTGAGCTTGGTTTCAGACATATTTAAAATCCTTTGGAAGGATGGATAGATGGGAATATCCTTCACACATTTCATCCTAATGGAAATGCAGTTTCTGTATACTTCTACATCAACATTAACTAATATCTAGTTTTTTCCCCAAATATCTAGTTTTTTTTTCTTAATATCTAGGTTTATAGATTGCACTGCTAATTTTTTCACGCAGGCTTTGGCTGCTACTGGGCTGCGATCTCTCCGGTATGCCCGTGAAGTTGAGGGCTTAGGAAAGGTAGTTGCTCTGGACAATGATAAAGGTAATGCTACAATTTACTAAACTTGCTTCTTATGTTTCTAGCTATTGACGCCTCTGCGCTTGATTTCACTAGTTCACTATGGTTCTTGTTTCTTCAGCTTCTGTCGAAGATTGCAAGCGAAATATAAAGTTTAATGGCGCTTTACTAAACTTGCTTCTTATGTTCCTAGCTATTGACGCCTCTGCGCTTGATTTCACTAGTTCACTATGGTTCTTGTTTCTTCAGCTTCTGTCGAAGATTGCAAGCGAAATATAAAGTTTAATGGCGCTTCCACTACTAGTAAGGTGGAATCTTACTTGGTTGATGCTCGAATTCACATGTTGATGCATCCAAAAGAATTTGATGTGGTAAGGTATTCGAGAAAAATATTTCTAAATTTGACATTTTGTTACCGTTATTCTTTCGAAGATGAAAACACAATGGATTCAATGTTGCTGTATATTTCATTGGAATGATGCACTTGTGTATGTGTGTCAGGGTGTGGGGGTTACCATTTATATGGTTGTCTCTGGCTATTGACTTTAAATCTGAAGTTTCTTGTATTTATTATGAAAGGGTGAATCTTGTTCTTGGTATAAGTCAATGGACTGAAGAGTCACATGTAAATATGCCATGAAATAATTGCATTAATAAATGATAATGGTTGTTTCTATAAACATTGCAAATTATATTTAATATAGTTTTACAGCATGTTTTCTTCTCATTGTTCTTAGGTTGATCTTGACCCTTTGTTCTTAGGTTGATCTTGACCCTTATGGATCACCATCTATATTTCTCGACTCAGCTGTACAGGCTGTTGCTGATGGTGGTTTATTGATGTGCACTGCCACTGATATGGCAGTTCTTTGTGGTACAAATGGAGAAGTTTGTTACTCAAAGTATGTCCTTACTATATGTTTAAGGAATGTTTTTATCTGGGTAGTTTATAGTATAATAATCAATCAACTATGTTTTGTAGGTATGGTTCATTCCCAACCAAGGGCAAGTATTGCCACGAAATGGCTTTGAGAATCCTCCTTGCCAGTATTGAGGTACATAGGTGATTTACAAATTTCAATATATATACTGAGGACTATAAACTACTTCCATTTCAGGATTTTTCTAAATGATGTATTAAGTTAATCTGCACTTTACATGCTTCATTCTTTGGGTATCTTAGTTTCTCATGCCCTTAACCATTCTTTTCTTGCACCAGAGCCATGCTAATCGGTACAAGCGATATATTGTTCCTGTTCTCTCTGTGTTCATGGATTTTTATATCCGTGTTTTTGTTCGAGTATTCACGTGAGTTTCCCCTCTCTAGTTCTTAGTTTGTTTAATATATGGTTAAAATACCTTTTTTTTCTTCTAATGTGGCATTGTATATGGATTCCACGTGCAGTTCTGCAAGTGAAATAAAGAATACACCTCTTAAACTTTCTTACATATATCAGTGTGTTGGCTGTGACTCTTTCCATCTTCAATGTCTTGCGAGGACTGTTCTGAAGGTATGTTTTGCATACCATTTAACTTTTTGATACAACATTCTCTCTGTTATATATTGACACTCTCTTGACTTTCCTTTTGTTTATTCTTCCTGTATAAGCAGAAGAATAATGGTGTGAAGCATGCACCTGCTATTGGACCTGTTGTTCCTCAAGAGTGCAATGATTGTGGAAAGAAATTTAATGTAGGTGGGCCAATATGGTCAGCTCCTATTCATGATCAAGACTGGGTAGTTTCTACTTTGACAGCTGTTAAGTCAACGAAGGATAGATATCCTGCATATGATAAAATTACTTCAGTTCTAACTACTGTATCAGAGGTATCTCTATCCCCCTCCCTCCCCCATCAAATGTTATGTGCCCTTATTTGCTCTTGCAATTTGTTGTCACTTGCCACAAAATCAATATAATCTTAAAGGCACTTTGAATACAAATTTATTGGTGTAACTTTGTATGCACTAAACATTCATATAATTTGACGAATTGTTGTTCAAAATTAAATTTGACTTTCCCTACTCATGCCTTGTATCGATGCCTGAGTATCAAATTGTTATTCTTGTGACGGTTGGAGGCCTATCAATTTCTAATATTATTTTGTATATGGCCAACTCCAGATTTTTTATGCTTTAGTAGATAGGCTAATTAAAAGATAACACTTGGAAGAGTTTTAAAGCAAGGTCAATGTTTTGATGGGCTTTTCTTTTCTTTTTTGACTGTCAACGGGGAGGGGGGGTGGGGAGGCGTTCCCCACCTGATCAATATATTGAGCTTGCGCTCTGCAAAAATTGCCAGTTACAAGGATTTTTACAGTGGGGAGGGGAGGGAGGGAGAAGTGGGGTGGGTGCGCAGCCCCTGTTGTTACTGTTCAAGTAACAAAAAACTGTAGGGGATTCCAAATTATAGTTCTTAAGTTAAACTTCTAACTTTGAGTTTTTGACCCGACTGTTAGAAAAATATATTTAGATCTATAAGTTCAAATAAATGCACTATCAAAACATATTTCATGAGAATTTAATAAATCAATTATACATGGTAGATATTGGTGTAATTTTCTATAAAATTGGTCACGGTTAGAGAAGTTAGACTTAGAGCAAAACCAAAGTATAAGCTATAAACCTTTTCTGGGCCTTTTTTCCACTCCATTTTTGCATGATAAAAATTGAATTATTGCAGCTGAGTTTTGGGAGGATTTTGCAGAAAGTTTGACTCTATAGCTTAACTTTTGTCTTTTGGCAACCTATTATTTTTTTAGAGTGACAAATTGTTTTCCGTTCACGAAGTATTTTGTATACTCTCTAAACACACAACTTCATTTGAGTTATTCTTCTGATGCAGGAGTTACATGACATTCCATTGTTTTTCAGTCTCCATAACATAGCAGGCACTGTTAAGTGCACATCTCCATCTTTGGTTATGTTTCGGTCTGCAGTTCTAAATGCAGGGTATCGGATCTCAAGCACCCATGTTAACCCACTTGGGGTTAAATCTGATGCCCCTTGGGATGTTATTTGGGACATCATGCGCTGCTGGGTAAGTTTGGATTGTTCCTATACTATCATAAGTCAAAATCAGCATCTCGTGTCAAGTATGAATTGGTGGGTGTCTTGCCTAGTATATGAAATTCTAAATTACCATACAAAAATTATTGCAAACCTCAACACAGGTGAAGAATCACCCTATTAAGGAACAACCACGTGACTCACCTGGCACGGTGATCCTTTCGAAATCGCCGAAACTAGAAGTATGTTGTCTATAATTTATTATATGTTTTTCTATGCAGACTGTAAACTGTATATTTATTTATTTATTTATTCTTATTTCTTTTTGTATGTGTGTTCTCATTCATAGGAAAATTTTTCAAGAGCAGTTGCTGCGCTCAGCAAGGCTCAGGCAAAGAAGGTCAAACGATTCCTTCCAAACCCAGAACGACACTGGGGTCCGAAGGTTAGAGCGGGTCGGAAGATCACGAGCAAACATGTCTCTTTGTTGGGCCATGAGGCTATCAATGGTGCTATGAATGGTGGTGACCTCCACGGACAAGGAAGCGATACCGTGCCGGATAATACAGTCCCAGAACAAGAGGGGATCAACTACGTTGAGAATGAAGCCTCAAACAAACGCCAGAAAAACTAGCGACGGCGAATCAACCAGTGAACCTTGATTTTTGTTGATTTTTGTTGTCAAATCTTTGGTGTGGTTCCGTTGTGCCTGTGCTAAGCTTGTTCCTGGCGGATGGGTGTTGAATTTTGATGGATCAAATTTTGTCCCTAGTTTTTTTATAACCTTTGCTCCATTTGTGATGCTCTTGTTCTCAGAGGGAAAAGGCCTATTAAAGCATATAGTAGAGTGTATATATAGCTTTTGCAATGTTGAGATGTTAGTGTTGCTTGAGTTGAGCAATGGTGTGGCCGCCGTTGGAACTTGAGAAGGAAACCGTTGTGGAAACTACCCTCTGTAGATGCAAACTATAGCAAACAGGCATCACCACGATCAAACAAAATTTGATCCCTAAAATTTAGCTTATGCTGTTATAAGAGGAAAACATTGTTCATTCGATGAAAAGTAGGGCTGATAAACAAGACCATCATGTGTTGTATACTAGGTGGATACCCCGCGCCTTGTTGCGGGTATTCCATAGCCATGGCGGGCCACGGACCAACCACGGCGGCTGGGGGAGTGACAGATCTTCGGTTTAGCCTCGTTAGAGGGTCATCGTAAACCTTAGTGGTTTCGAAGCATTTCACCCGAGGTCTCACTCAACCGAACCCTCTCCTCCTAATATACCAGAGGGGCATCTCCCCTACTAGGAGTTCTAAAAGTTATGTGTATGGATCATTCAGACGTTTTGAAGGGCCTGAGAAAATTCATGCGATATGCACTATTGCCACGTTTTTCTTAGAAACACTGGTTTCGGGTATTCCAAAGCCACGGTGGGCCACGGGCCAACTACGGCGGCCGGGGGAGTGATCGGCTTTCGGTGGAGCCTAGTTAGAGGGTCCTCGTAAACCTTAGTGTTTTTTAAGCCTTTCACCCCAAGGTTTCACTCAAACGAACCCTCTTCCCATAATATACCCGAGGGGCATCTCCCCTCCCAAGAGTTCTGGTAGTTTTCTGTATGGTTCCTTGAGGCATTTTGGAAGACCTCACAAAATCCATGTGATATGCAGTTTTACCAATTTTTGCCGCGCACGAGAGAGTTATCGAAATATATCTATGTGGGGTCTTGTTTTGAAGAGTTTCTTGCGAGAAACACCATGGTGCAATTGGATTTTAATTATGATACTTGGTTTAGGTGCTTTGCCTTTTTTATATTTCAAAATGAAATAGCTAGTGGGGAGATAAATGAGTGTTAGTGGGCTGATGACATCACCTAATGTAAGATGACATCACCTTTAGCAAATCCTCAAATCTGATTGGAGGAGACCCTATAAATAAGTCTTAGCAATATAGGAGTAGTAGATTGGATGCATAAGAACCTAGACTCCAGCTAGGCGTGCATTACCAACGTTCTTGAAAAAACCCACGTCAGTTGATAAAATCTATACACTCGGTAGCAAATCAGGAGGGGTATGTACCGAGGATGCGTACCGTATCCACCCAATTTTTTCCCTTGCTCCGAGCGTTCCACTCGTGTCAGTAGATGAGACGACCACACCACGGCCTCATCCGTAGTATTCTAGGGGGGGGGGGGGGGGGGGGGGGGGGGGGGGGGGGGAGGGAATAAAAACGTGGTTTCAGAGCTTACATTCCGTTATCTGAATCGAATAAATGACACCCCGTTCGTTTGGACGCACGCCTTGCTTTGCTTGTCATATAGGGATTTGGATGCACGCGTCAGATGACTCAGATCGATCATGTGGCCTCATTCCGTTCGAGATTTTTTCTATTGCATTCTAGGTACCAAGTCAATTTTCCATGAATTTAGCTAGTTTAAAGGAAAAAAATATTAACATTTATGCCTCTAAATACAAATATATTTTTTATGATAACGAATCATAAACGTCATTAGTTTTTTTTCTAGTGATTTAGTTAACCTTTAGAAACATGAGAATTACATGTCTGAATGAATAGAAAACATGTCTCGCATTTATCCATCCAAGATTTCGAACCAAGCGTCGCATTTGCGGAAGGCTGAGTACAGACTACAGAGCTTGTGCTAAGATATAATTCTGTCTGAAATCAAACAGGATAAGAATAAGCATAAACAGTTTCTTAGTTGCTTTAACACGTCCTAGAAAACGTGTCAGACAATGAAGTGGTATTCTTTCTGTATTCAAATGTTCTTCAGACAATGCGACAGAAGAGAGTAAATAGTGCCTGAAAAACAACAGCAAAGCACACTCCATGTCTCCAAATATTAGCAAAATGATTTGGCCACTGCGACGTGCAAAGTTTCCACGGTTGGTCACTTGAACTTCTCTCGCACCATCAGTTTTTGCTAATGGTGTGCTGAACATAGCTTCTGGTGAACCCGTGGAGACCGGAGACGGTCCATCAAAGCCATTATAATAGGCCCTTATTCAAAATGTTTACAAAATTTTGAACAGTAGTGTTTCGTTTGTATTCAATCATGGAGTAACTAGAGTCAAAACATTCATCTCGTAAATTACAGACAAACTGTACAATTAATTATTTTTTATCTATACTTAATGTTCCATGCATGTGTCCAAAAAAATCGATGTGACGGAGAATCTTGTAAAATTTTGAAATTTTAAAGCGAACTAAACAAAGCCTAGGTGATTTTTTTTCTTTTACGATACTATAATAAGTGAGAATTGAGGCATAGGCCTGCTACATCTTGACTAATAAAACATCTATGATGATCCATGATTCAATGAGCCCACCACTAGTCACACCCACCTCGCCACCATTGTGGTGGGCACCATCACCGTCTGGAGGGCCGACTACTTACATGCCTGTGGGCCAGGAAGAGAACTAATTCCAGGGAACCGTTGGAAGAAGGCCTAGGGAACAAGGCCGGGAGATGGATACGTGAGACATCGGCGTGTATCTTTCACACCTCTGTTTCCCAACTAAAAAAAATAGGAGGCAGTATTAGGAACCGCTGGACAGGTGTTTTCTCAATATTGCCAAAAACTCTTACAGATGCTCTTATGTGATGTGAGGTACAACCGTATATCATCGCAGTTATGTGAGGTCGCTCATGCATTTCATCTCCACGTTCATGCATTTCATCCCCATGATGTAAAACACTTTAAATACCACCCAATGTCATTACAATTATTTGTCTCTTCTGAAATAGTGAAATAATTGTATCTGCAACCAGTTTCATAGTTCTATAATTCTATAAGATATTGAAGGCAAACAAATCGTGATAGTCAATTTTATCATTGTTTTAAAGTTGATACTTTGAGGAGAAATCTCATATGACTCCAAAGATAGGGATAATTTATGTTTTTCTATGCGGGCTGCAAACTATGTATTTATTATTTATTTATTTATTTATTTATTTATTTATTATTCCTTCTTTTGTGTTCTCATTCATAGGCAAATTTTTCAAGAGCAGTTGCTGCATTCTCTAAGGCTCAGCCAAAGAAGATCAAACGATTCCTTCCAAACCCAGAACGGCACTGGGTCCGAAGGTCAGAGCAGTCGGAAGATCACGAGCAAACATGTCTCTATGTCATGACGGGATTAAAGACGTTGAGACTGAACTCTCAAACAAACGCCAAAAAACAGCGACGAACCAACAAGCGAGCCTTCATAAATTTTGTCCCAAGTTTTTTTTTGTTATCCTTTGCTGCATTTGTGATGCTTCTGTTCACAGAGGGAAAAGCCCTATTAAGAGGGTGTTTAGATGCACCAACTAAACTTTAGTTAGTTAATTTTAGTTGCTATGTATCCAAATAGCTTAGTTAAAATTCTAGCTAAAGTTTCGCTAAGTTTAACTACTTCAACCTAACTAAAGTTTAGCTGAGTTTTTTAGCTGGCGAATCCAAACACCAAGTTAAAGTTTAGTTGGAAGAACTTTTAGCTAGCTAAACTTTAACTCTAAAATTGTAGCTAGCTAATTTTTTATTTGGTGCTTCCAAACAACACCTAAAGCATAGTGTATATATATAGCTTTTGCAAGGAGTTGATCGGGCTTCCATTTTGTTTCTTTGCACCCAAATTAAGATGTGCAACACATCTCAAGTAGCGAATCTTTCCATGCGGATGGCTGCTGCTCCGTGCGTGCCACTCGTGGCCACACCACGGCCTCACTCCGCGGCATTTGCCTGCTACAGTATTCTAGAGGGGGTAAAAGTAGTACTCCACCATGGATGCATGCATACGTCCACGGACCACGACAGTGGAAAGGGAGAGCGAAAAAAAATTAAAAAATGTGGTTTGAGAGCTCAGATTCCATTATCTGAAAAGAATGAACGACACCCGTCCGTTTGGTCGCCGGAGAATTGACTGTTATCGCCAAATGCTGCGAGCTCAGTGACAAACGTACTGACAGTGAATTATGTAGCATGCAGCACGATAGAACATGCATTTTCAGTATATCCAAGGAATTAAGCTACTTAACTTAAACACTGTCTACCAAATAAACAATGGATCCTACGTTTTAGGGTTTAGCACACATCAACATCAAAGGCCCACCCTTACTTGCTATCATCTCCTGACATCCCTGATTTTTGCAGTGGCCTCTAAACTGTTCCGTCAGGTAGAGCCTAAAAGTAGAGTTATACAGACTACTATGTTAGAATCCCCCGGCCGGGTCGTCTGCTCCTGTTGAATAATAAGCATGTAAGCTGGCATGATTCTTGACAAAATTTACATACTTGTGTGGGGGCTGGAGCGGATCAAACCCATTCTGTCTGCAATATCCAACTTCTTTTTGGCATACTCATAATAGGTCTTGAGCCTTGGAATCTGCAAATGAATTTAGCTTCCAGATAAGCCAAGTCAAGCAAATATTTGGAACACATTAAAAAAACAGAATAAATAAAGGTGCATCTAAATTCTCCTCTCAAAAAAAAAGAGAATCAACTAACAATTTTTCGGACAGCCTCCACGATCAACCAATAAGCTTCACTTTCTTCAAGCTACATACAGACAATAATTGCTTTAGTGCAAAGAAAAAATCCAGTTGGACGGACACTGATCTCCAAGACAAAAGTAGCTTACATTTTTATCTATGCCAGCCATATATCTTTTATACTGGAGAGAAAATATGAAAGAATTAGACACTGGGGATAGCATAGATAATAAATTTCGATATATAAAGCGAATGACGACTGTGAACTAGGGCGACTTAGACTCACATTATCAGTTTCTAGCTCACCTTTCACTTCAGGCCACTGGAAGGGCCACATGGCTTCGTCCTTCACTTCAACCAAAGCATCTTTGAAATCCATCTAACCAATGTTCAAGGAGGAAAAAATGTCCGTGATTAATAACATATAAAGCCAGAAAACAGACCACTGTAAATTTCTTAGTTCTGCGTATTCAGACAAAAATCCAAACCTTCTGCTTAGCAACCCGTTTCCAGATCTCAAAATGGACACAAGCATAAAAATGATCAATCATAACGCTATAAACGAATTCCTGAAAAAAGGTGATATGTAATTGACGAATACTATCACTTGCAATATCCAACACATTAATATGTCGAGGAGCTAGGGCCATTACCATTAAGAAAGGAACAAGTAACATGGAATAAATTTGGGGGCAATCTGCTCTGATCTTAGCTGCGTGATAGTAGGTCACACGGTTCATTATCTCCCTCTAAACAAAAAATAAAAGAAACCACTTTAGGGTGTGAAGACTGAGATAGCATCGAACACATTCAACAAGCCTAATAACCACAGGAGAGGATTTGATTTTAGGGGCTGTGTACCTCTTGCAGTGTGAGTCTGTGGTAATGTTGAAGCCACTGCATGTGTGTGACAAAAAGGTTATCAAAACAAAATTGACATATGACCAGAAGTGCATATAACCAATAACATCGCTTATACCTTGGCTTTATCTAATAGCTTTTCCCACAGTGGACAAATTGTTGATCACTCTCAAGTGTACTACAGGCTTTGTAGTAATGATTCCAGTCTAGGTAACCCTGCACGAAGAAGAAAAAAATTAACAATTACACATTTTTGTTTTGGCCACTGCTTATAGCACAAGTGGTGGCACCAAAGACATATGGGGAAAGGAAGTAAGAATCCGGTGCCAACTTATAACTGCTGGGTGTATTTTATTTCTGGATGTCCCACTCCCAACGCATTACAGAGTCTTGACTCTTGAGCGAATATAGATGATCCAGTGCAACACAGGCTGTTTAATGTGGCTCAAAACAGAATGCATCATGAACTAAAAATGTGGGTGGCGTGGGCTTAATTAGCAGCAAGAATGGATCTGAGAAACAGTAGTGCCGAAGTGTTACATGTTACATACATCTTCAACGAGAACTAGACGCTGGTAGTCCTGGAATCCAGAAATATCGCAGCGTTTGCTGTCGAAGTACCACTTGGGATCACGATCGTAAGGTCGGAAAGGCCCATCTTGTTCGAGTATGCCTTGCTTTTGCCGATCATATCAAAGGCAAGGCATATATTAAACAGACGCAAGTGCCGGAAGCAGAACTGTACACATCCGATACACTATATGTTTAATTACGTACCTTGCGAGGCGTCTATGGAGTTCTTCAGTCTGTTGCTCATCACAGAAATTACAAAACTCATCATCTTCGTCAGGAAGGCCGAAGTAACGAACAAAGGAATCGGTATCCTCCTTGACATCAGCCTCGGTCCAATCGAAGCCTTCGACTTGCCCCGCTCCTTGTTCTGGTCCGGATTCAGTGTTGATCATCACAGGAGCAGTCATGTCGACATCGACACCCTCAGAAGTAGTAGGTGCGCTTTGGACCTTTGCCTTCTTCTTGCCCGTCCATGCGCCTATTTCCTTACCCACCATGGCGGCATCTCCTCTTTTCTCACCCACCATGGAATCTCCTGTTTTCTCCACCCCCATGGCGGCATCTCCTCTTTTCTCACCCACCATGGCGGCATCTCCTGTTTCCTCCACCAGCATGGCATCTCCATCTCCCCCGATGGTCAGAGGAGGAACGCCGTTTGATTCGATTACAGAGAGTCGAATTGCGGCTCCTCCTCTGTCGCCTCTCTCCATCTGGTTTGGCAGGCGGGGATGTCGGGATTGTTTTGGGATCCGCCGGGCAGGATGAGGAGGAGGAGGCGGCCGCCGCGATGTGACTCGCAATTCACCCAACGGGCCACTCACATAGCCCACGTTCCTTTTCAACTGGCTGGGATCGTGGGCCGCTCTTCTTTTCTATTTTGTTGGCCCATCTCGTGTTGTTACATTTTTTTCTTCTACTTTTACATATATACTAGCAAAGGTGGCTGTGCGTGGTAACAGAAGAAAAAAAATCAAACGTTAATAAAAAAACATAGACATGATTATTACATATTTATTCATATTATAATAGTTGTATGATTTTAATGCAAACATAATGTACATACTTTAGTTAATCCATGTCTATATTTAGTTTGGTTGGAAGATGAAATAGTACTCCTTCCATCCCAAATATAAGCATTTTAAGAATTTTGAAAAGTCAAAGCATCTCAAATTTGATCAAACTTGTATAGTAATATAATATCATTTGTAATACTAATTAAGTATTATTAGATTCTTCATCCATTATATTTTTATAGTACACATATTTAATATTATAAAATCTTTATAATTTTGGTGAAACTTTGACCCTGTTTGGTTGCAAGAAACGTTTCTGTTTCTCTCGAGAATCACCAGAAACGGATCCAAACGAGTTAGTAGCCTCTATAATCGGAACTGAAACGTTCCAGGTTCCTTCGATGAAATGCGAAAAGGTCAAAGCTTGGTTTCACCCGATTCTCCATTTGCCCACCCGATAGAAACGTTTCAGCTTGCTAGGAATTACAAGAGTTGCCACTTTCATTTTGGCTATTTTCTCATAGAAAAATAAAACAAGAAATATAATAGGAATACTATTATACATATTTTGGTTGTTTTCTCGTTAACAAATAAAACAAGAAATACAATAGAAGTACATGTATACATACTTCGTCCAATTTATATTGAAAAATAAAACAATAAATACAAAAAATAAAATAAGAAATATAGAAAAATAAAATAAGAAATACAATAGGAGTACCAATATACATATTTTAGTTGTTTTCTATAGAAGTTTTAAATGTTTTGTTTAGCCATGTAGTGACTTAAAAAAACTCATCATATATATCAAGGGTAATTTGGTAGATTCCAACACATTCACCTCTATTCAGAAACTGAAACCTGACAAATAGCCAAACGGTTTCAGCAAATGATTCTGTTTCTCAGAGAAACGTTTCTTCACAAAATCTGAAACTAAAACGTTTCTCCTAGAATCTGGATCCCTACCAAACGGACCCTTTATATGATTTGACTTTCTAAAATTTTTTGAATGTCTTTAAATTTAAGATGTAGAGAGTATAATACGTATAGCATGAGCTCATTATATATGATGAGAAAGCTTACGATCAGAGACATAAAAGTGAAGATATGGGCTCAATTGAATATTTCTAGAAAGATTTGTGGATTATTCATAAGACTTAAAAGACACAGGAAGATACACAAATATTACGACATTTATGAGAGGGATCTAACTGAAAAGGTTTTCGTAGAGAGAGAACCAAGATAAAAAGAGAGGAGAGAAGAAAGACCAAGATCTAGTAGAAAATACAAACAAGAAGAGCAAGCAAGCAAGCAAGCAGGAACTCATTTTATTTATTTATTATTATTCATTCACTCGATCACTTTCACACACACATCCAACCCAACCCAGCTAGTAGTCTAGCACGCACATCCAACACAGTAGTACCACTCCGGCCTAGTACAATGATCTTCGCTGCTGTCGAACTGTTGAAACAAGCAGCAGCACATATATAGCTAGCCTAGTAGCTAGCCTCGCTCATGGCGTCCAGGTGCACCTCCATCAGATGGCTGCAGGATTGGGTTGATCATTCTGAAGACGTCTTCGGCGGTTTGCACACCAAAAATTCTCATCTCCTTAGCCTCAGCAGGTGGCGGATCTAGAAAAAATTGAAGGGGTTGATCTCTTCTTCTTCCTCTAATCTTTCTATTTTTTTTTCTTTTATCCCCTTTTCTTCTCTCTCAACCTCTCAGAACAAGATTGAAGGAGGGGCTGATCTCTTCTTCTTACTCGAATCTCTCTATTTTTCTTCTTTTCTACCATTTTTCCACCTCAATTCCTTTATTTTTGCATGGACATATCAGCTCTAGGGGGGCTGGAGCCCCAGCAGCCCCCACTTAATCCGCCCCTGGCCTCAGTGTTACCCTCCAAGAATCATAAGTCTCTCCATGTCTGTCCCAACTAAGGATGGCACAAGACAAAATCCTCTAGCTATTCACCAGGTCGATGAGGTAATTCTTCTGGTACGGTGGGTATGGCAACGTGTTGTCGATGCTCCTCGGCGGCATGTCATCCTCCCAGCGACGGAACACCTCGACCCGCAGTGGAGCGAATCGCTCCGCCTCCTCAATGATGAGCACGAAAAAGGCCGCCGCCACCTTGAGTGAGTAGTTGCTCTGTTCTCAGAGGCGGAACTAGGGGGGTGGGGCGAGCAGGGGGCGTGCCCCCCCCCCCTCCGTCACAAAATGTACATGTATATTTATATTATTTTTTATACATATATATATATATACACACTATATATATACATGTATATACACCGGTCCCCCTTTATGGTTCAGTTGGTTCCGCCTTTGTCTGTTCTGCTTCCGACTTGGCAGTTCGCCAGTGTGTTGAGGTGCATTAGCGCCAAATCCATGCTGATCTTGACATCCAAGATGCGATCAAGGGGGGCTAAGTAATAAACATGATAATTGACAATGAAAATGAAAATTTAGGGCTAATATTTACTATCTAAGTTCATGTCAAGATTTTTTTTGAAGATTTTGGTGAATTTTATAGAGATTTAATAGAAAATGAGTGAATTTTATAGAAATTTCATGGAGAAATGAGTAAATTTTATACAAATATAGTAGAGAAATGAGTCCATAGGGGGGCTGCAACCCCCCCCCCCCCACCCCTGCATCCGCCACTACTGGCCACAGGTGGCCGGGTTCGCACCCAACCCAAGCAGTATATGGCCCTGTTTGGATCAAGGGGCTAGAGCTAGTTTGAGCTAATTTACACTCAACTAGCACAAAAGTATCCAAACATGAAGGCTAGATTGGGCTAGTTGCATCTAGTCCACCCAAAAAGACTATCGCCACCAAGAGGTGATTATTGGGCTAGTTCTAGTGGGATGTAGTAGTTTTGGTGTGGTCCCTTATTAAGAAAAGTACATTTATTAGCAATCTAACTCTTGCATCCAAACATATTTTTGTCTAGAGCAAGTTCAGGGTTAGTCCTTGGCTAGAAACTAACTCTAACCTCTAGCTGAGCTAGAGTATCAAACATGGCATATATGTAGGCGCGCTGACGTTGTGCCTGCTCTTGCTGAGAGCAGCAACACTTGAGAGCATCACCAATGGAGGCTAATATTACTTGTGGCTTCGGTACAAATAAAGCAATCCACATAGACTATTAAATATTGAGATTACTATTTACACAATGCAAACCACCACTAGTGTCTTTTAAAGTGACTTTTTCCTGTTATCATGCTATACATTTATTCTCTTCCCGGCCCTCTTCTTTTTAGCATGGACCACTTTCTCTCTCCTTAAGCATATGCATCTGCAACAAGACATTATGCCAAGTTTAGAGCACCTACTTTTTTATCCGAGCCTACGTGTTACTTGAGACTACAGGCAAACAACATTGAAGACTGAATGAATAGTGCAACGTAGGGTACCAAACATTAGAGACGTTAAATATATTCCTTGTCATATGTAGTTATGCACCGGATCAGAAATTCTTTGTCAAGAGAAGAAGACTTTGCATGGGAAAGTAAAGTTTGTTCTTAAGGACACATGTCCTTGCATTGTGGACCACACGATTTACATTGAGATGCGTGCACAACAGTAGAGTGATAATATTATATTGTCTCTCTTTTGTTGTGCACACATCTCAATGCAAATTGTGTGGTCCATATTGTAGGGGCATGTGCCCTTGAGGGCAAAAAAATTATCTCTGACTTTGCATGTGCTCACATAACAAACTCGTACATAGAATAGATCGGGAATTCCTTCTCTAACATTATATTAATGGTTGGCTTCTAATGCCGCGTAAACCAGAAGTGACATTTTTTGTGCTAATATTCCTTGTCATATGCACCACATCAGGAATTCCTTGTCAAGATAAACATAGAACAGATCGGGAATTCCTTGGCTATCTGTCGGGTACGAAGGTAAGGGATACCCTAAACCCTTCGATAATTCGATGCTAAACATAGCAACCATTTTTAAGACATGGATCGACCAATCGCTCAAGTTAGCGAAGAAGGGCCCATCACACAAAGGCCCCCCGCACCAACCGTAGCAACCAGTCATGGGTCGGCCCACCTCGACAGAAAGAGACGGACCCGGGGCCGAACGAACGACCCCTCCGCCTCTACCTCGACGGATAGAGACGGACCCGGGGCCGAACGAACGACCCCTCCGCCTCTACCTCGACGCCGAATGACGGACGAGGGGCCGAACGAACGACCCCTCCGCCTCCACCTCGACGCCGAATGACGGACCGAGGGTCGAACGAACGACCCCTCCGCCTCTACCTCGATTTCTCCGACCCTACCTCGACGACGAGTGACGGAAAGAGGTCAAACGAACGACCCCTCAACGGGAAGCTCGATCAACCCAACTGCTCCCGGCATGGGTTAAAGTAACCCCGCCTAACACCATGGGCGCCCACGACCGCTGTCAAATCCGTCAGCTCACCGCCATGTCCCTGACTCCCGTCAACTGCGCTGCCGCTGTAACCACGCCGCGAGTACGGACTCCAGAAGCACCCCTCGAGACGTGAACAATACAACCCTCGACGACACCTTCGGGAATACGACAAGGCTACCCCGGTCTTGACCTCACCCCTCGACCGGGGGGCTCGACCCCTACCTCCAACCACTCCGGTATGGGGCCCGTCCCATCCGCCCCGTCTCACTTCAGCTGTGGGATTCGCGCCCGCCTGCGGAAGTTGTGCCGCGACGTGCCGCGACGACTTCTACTGCCGCCACGACCCGGAGCACCAGAAGGACGGGAAGGCCACGCCGCCACAGTGCTCGACGTCCCTTCGCTAGCACTATGCCGCGGACACGCCGCCCATGCCACAACAGTTTAGGACCCTATACCCTCGGCCTCCCCTTGGTCTATAAAAGGGGAAGCCGAGGTAGAAGAAAGGGATCTTCTTCTTCCGATTCCGATCTTCCGATCCGACATCCGATCAGAGAGATCTCTGGACTTTCAGACGACTCCATACTCATACTTCACACACCCCGTTGCTTGATCGACCCCTCGAGCAGCCTTCCAACCACCTAGGATAGCCCTGCTAGCCTTAGGCATCAGCTCACTCTGAGCAACCCCGTGTAAACCAACTTGTACCCCCCCCCCCTGTACGAGCACTTTGGGTGCGAAATAATACAAGTCATCCTCCCCCGCTGGACGTAGGGCCTTCCCCGCCCGAACCAGGATAAATCTTGTGTCCATCTTGCATCACATCTGGGAGAGGGAGCACGCAATATACAAATTTACTAGTTGGTGGTCTTGACCCCTGGGTCATAACACCGATAGTTGGCGCGCCAGGTAGGGGGAATTTCGTGTCGATCAACTCCGAACTACTCTCTCAGATGGATTCCACGACCCCATCACTTCCATTCACCACCGTCATCTGGTTCGGCAGTCTAGGGTTCATATCCACGGGCCAGGGCCACTACATAGTCTTTCCCTTTGCTCGTGGCCTGGACAGCAGCGGCTCCGGTACGCTGGGGCTAAGAAGGATCAGGCGACAGTCCCTCCGCTTGCGTCTTTGGCCTGCGATCAGGAGGAGGCGCGAGCGACTCCGGCGCACTCGTCACCGTGCGGATTCCGAGACGCCGGATGTCGTTCCCTCGGCCCCAGCTGGCGACACGGTCCCTCCCCTCGGGAGTCTATTTGACCCATGTGTGCGGGCCGAGGGCGGGCACCCCTCTGAGCGGGACATTGGCTCTGCCATATCGTCACCCCAGGGGTCCCCGTGGCCTCTCCGACACACTTGACTCCGCCACCACCGTGTAACCCGTTTCCATACGGGCTCCACGACAGTGCAAGACTCTGCTCTGCCCTCGCAGGTTTGCAGATACACACACGTTGCGGGTCTCCAGGGACCCCGCCGCGTGCGATGATCAACCCCGTCACCACCTCTCCACCGGATGGGCAACCGGAGCCAAGACAAGCCCGAACATGGGGCATGTTGCGGCGACGCCTGGCCGAGGAGCGCACGGGATCTTTCCCCCATTTCTACCACGCCGACCCCGACTTGGACTCTCCCGATGAGGGTTACGATCCCACCCGGGAATGCTTCCACCTCGACGAGCAGGCCAACCCCCAGGACGACGTTGACGGCACCACGACCACGAATGAAGGAGGAGGGGCAACGCTACACCAGCTCGAGACACTGACCCCCCGAGTCCGGACAGAGCCGATCCACCCCCGGACGCCCAGATCACGCAAGTCCAAGAGCTGCTCAGTAAGCTCGAGGAGGAGCGTCTGCGACTTCAGCAAGTCAAGCACGCCCTCGAGCGAGATCGTGGGCGCCCACAGGGTGGAGGAGCTCGCGAGCGGGCCTGGGAGGTCCACCGGCAAATCGTCGAGGAGGGAGCAAACGAACCCCGCGTCTACAACCACGCCAGCCAGAATGTCGTAGCAGCCGCAACGTGCCCGGACATCATCGCCAACTACACAGCTGGTGAAGAGGCTGTTGGCGCGTTCTTCCAGCTACCTCCAGACAAGGGGAAAGGCAAGGCGGACGAGCCCGGGGCTCGGACAACGAGCCCAAGAAGAACAATGGGCCCAGGAGGAACAACAACGGCAATGGCGGCAGGAAGAAGAAAAAGAAGAACCAACCGGGCCGACGCCACGTCAAGCCCGACGTCGAGCCCGACGACCTTGTCGCTGCAGCAGACAAGAAGAAGCCTCGAGGGCCCCCTCCCGAAGGGGGTGTCTTCGACAAGATGCTAAAGGAGCCCTGTCCCTATCATATGGGACTGGCCAACCACCGTCTCGAGGATTGTCGCATGCTTCGAAAGCACTTCATCCCTCCCGGCTTCAAGAGCGACGACGGCAAGGAAGATCCGCCCTACGACCTCCACATCAAGGGCGATGCCAAGAAAGGGGGCTTCCCCGAAATCCACGACTGCTACATGATCTACGGGGGACCCTCGACTCGACTCACCACGCGCCAGCGCAAGAGGCAGCGTCGAGAGGTCTTCTCCATTCGAGCCCAGGCTCCTCGGTACCTCGACTGGTCACACACGCCGATCACCTTCGACCAGGACGACCACCCCGAGCACATCCCCAACGCAGGGGTCTACCCGCTCGTCGTCGACCCGATCATACTCAACACCCGCCTCACAAAGGTACTCATGGATGGGGGGAGCAGCCTCAACATCATCTACGTCGAGACCCTCGACCTCCTGGGAATCCCGAGGACCATGCTCCTGCCCAGCGCGGGGGGTTCCACGGGATCGTCCCGGGGAAGAAGGCACTCCCAATCGGCCGCGTCAAACTGCCTATTTGCTTCGGCGTCCCCTCAAACTTCCGAAAGGAAGAGCTGACCTTCGAGGTGGTTGCGTTCCGAGGCACCTACCACGCCATCATCGGTCGACCAGGGTACGCCAAGTTCATGGCAGTCCCAAACTACACCTACCTCAAGTTGAAAATGCCAGGGCCCGCAGGGGTCATCACCGTCGACACCTCCTACGAGCACGCATACGACTGCAACGTCGAGTGCGTGGAAAAAGCCGAAGTCGTCGAGGAGTCAGCCATCCTCGCGGCCCTCGACGACTTGTCCGGGGAGATCCCCGACCCCAAGCGACACGCTGGCAACTTAAGGCCGGCAGAAGACACCAAGACCGTCCCGCTCGACCCCGGCCTCGCGGAGGGGAAGGCGCTGACGATCAGCGCCACCCTCGAGCCCAAATAGGAAGCAGTGCTCGTCGACTTTCTCCGCGCGAATGCCGACGTGTTTGCATGGAGTCCCTCGGATATGCCGGGCATTCCGAGGGAGGTCGCCGAGCACTCCTTGGACATCCGAGGGTGAAGCAACGGCTACGCCGCTTCGACGAGGAGAAGCGCAGGATCATCGGGGAGGAGGTTGATAAGCTTTTGAAGGCCGGATTCATCAAGGAGGTACATCATCCCGAGTGGTTAGCTAACCCCGTACTTGTTAAGAAAAAGAATGGAAAGGATAGGATGTGTGTAGATTACACCAGTTTAAATAAAGCCTGTCCCAAGGTTCCTTTCCCACTACCACGCATCGATCAAATAGTAGATTCCACTGCGGGATGTGAAACTCTCTCCTTCATTGATGCATATTCCGGCTACCACCAAATAAAGATGAAGAAGTCCGATCAGCTCGCGACTTCCTTCATCACCCCCTTTGGCATGTTTTGCTACCTCACCATGCCCTTCGGCCTGCGAAACGCCGGGGCCACCTATCAGCGATGCATGATCCACGTCTTTGGGAAACACATAGGGCCAACCGTCGAAGCCTACGTCGATGACATCGTGGTCAAGTCCAAGACAGTCGGGAACCTGGTCGGAGACCTCGAGATCGCGTTTGGGTGCCTCCGGGCGAATCACATAAAACTAAACCCTGAGAAGTGTGTCTTCAGAGTTCCTCGAGGCATGCTCCTAGGGTACATAGTTTCCCAACGCGGGATCGAGGCCAATCCCGAGAAGGTAACCGCAATCACAAGGATGGGCCCGATCAACGACCTCAAGAGAGTATAAAGGGTCACGGGGTGCCTCGCCGCCCTCAGCCGGTTCATCTCGAGGCTCGGGGGAGAAGGCACTACCCCTTTACCGCCTCCTGAAGAAAACGGAACACTTCGCGTGGACCGCCGAGGCTGAGGAATCACTCTCGAAGCTCAAAGCCTTGCTCACCTCGTCGCCTGTCTTGGTACCCCGAGTCTGGCCGAGCCCCTCTTGCTCTATGTCGCAGCAACTACCCAGGTAGTCAGCGCTGCCGTAGTGGTCGAGAGGATGGAAGAAGGACACGCCCTGCCGGTTTAGAGGCCTGTCTACTTCGTGAGCGAGGTGCTTTCCGAGAACAAGACGAGATACCCCCACATCCAGAAGCTGTTGTACGCGATCGTCCTCACTCGGCGTAAGCTCCAACACTATTTCCTGGGCCATCCGGTTACTGTGGTCTCATCTTTCCCCCTCGGAGAGATAATCCAGAACCGGGAGGCATCTGGAAGGATCGCCAAGTGGTCGGTCGAACTCATGGGGGAAACCCTCTCCTATGCCCCTCGGAAGGCCATCAAGTCTCAGGTACTGGCAGATTTCGTTGCAGAATGGACCGACACCCAGCGCAGGTCCAGACCGAGCTCTGGGCCAAGTACTTCGACAGATCATTGATGAAGACGGGGGCAGGCGCCGGATTGCTGTTCATATCGCCCTCAGGGGTTCACATGCACTACATCATCCGGCTCCACTTCCCCACCTCCAACAATGTAGCCGAGTACGAGGCCCTCGTCAACGGCCTGCGCATCGCCATCGAGCTCGGGGTTCGACGCCTCGACGTACGGGGGGACTCGCAGTTGGTGATCGACCAAGTGATGAAAGATTCGAGCTGCCACGACCCCAAGATGGAAGCCTACTGCAAGGAGGTCCGAAAACTCGAAGACAAATTCTACGGCCTCGAGCTCAACCACATCGCCCGCCGGTACAACGAAGTCGCCGACGAGCTGGCCAAAATCGCGTCTACCCGAGGTACGGTCCCTCCCGACGTCTTCTCGAGGGACCTTCACAAGCCATCCGTCGACCTAGGCTCGGGGGCTCCTGCCCTCGAGCAGGGGGTCAATCCACCCCCCTCGACCGATCCCCCCTCGAACGGGGAAGAAGTCATGGAGATCGACGGGGTTGCCGCAGCGCCAACCCCTCCGACGGATTGGCGCGCACCCTACCTCGAGTACCTGACACGGGGCGAACTCCCAGAGGACCGCACGGAGGCCCATCGTGTAGCTCGACGCGCCAAAACCTACGTCTTGTACGGGACGGCCGCGAGCTGTATCGACGTAGCCCTTCCGGAGTACTTCAACGCTGCCTCACCCTCGAAGAGGGGAGGGCATTGCTGCAGGATCTACACTCGGGGCTTGTGGCCACCACGCAGCACCAAGAACGCTCGTAGGAAGCGCCTTCTGACAAGGCTTCTACTGGCCGACAGCCGTCGCTGACGCCACCAAACTCGTTCGATCTTGCAAGGGATGCCAATTCTACGCCAGGTAGACCCACCTACCCGCCCAAGCTCTTCAGATGATACCCATAAACTGGTCGTTCGTAGTATGGGGGCTCGACATGGTCGGCCCCCTGAAAAGAACCAAGGGTGGCCACACCCACCTCCTCGTGGCTATAGACAAGTTCTCGAAGTGGATCGAGGCTCGACCCATCGCCAACATCCAGTCTCGACAAGCTGTGCTATTTTTCACCGACATCATCCACCGCTTCGGGGTCCCCAACGTCATCATCACCGACAACGGCACGCAGTTCACCAGCCAAAAGTTCCTGGACTTCTGTGACCACCACCACATCAGGGTGAATTGGTCTGCAGTCGCCCACCCTCGAACTAACGGTCAGGTCGAGCGCGCCAATGGTATGGTTTTGCAGGGCCTCAAGCCAAGGATCTTCGATCGGCTGAACAGACACGGCAAGAGATGGGTCGATGAGCTACTCGCTGTTCTATGGAGTCTCCGAACGACACCAAGTCGAGCCATGGGGTTCTCTCTGTTCTTCTTGGTCTATGGGTCCGAGGCCGTCCTCCCCACCGACCTCGAGTACGGGTCCCCTCGACTAAAGGCCTACAGCAAGCGAGCAAACACAGCAGCCCGAGAGGACTCCCTCGACCAGCTCGAGGAGGCCCGAGATGTGGCCCTCTTAAAGTCAGCAAAGTACCAGCATACGTTGCGGCGCTACCACGACAAAAACGTGTGCAAAAGGGACCTCGACGTCGGCGACCTCGTTCTGCGTCGTTGACAAAACAACAAGGGGCGTCACAAGCTGACGCCACCCTGGGAGGGACCCTTGATCGTGGCAGAGGTGCTGAAGCCCGGCACTTACAACCTGAAGAACGAGAAGGGCGAGATCCTCACCAACGCGTGGAACATCGAATAGCTACGTCGTTTCTATCCCTGAGGCCTCGACGCCTCGTACATTTCCCGCATTATGTACACTTATCGCATTACGAATGAACAAAATGTTGTCGAAATACATTTCACGTTCGTTCGTAACTCTAAGGTAGCCTCGACTCTGCCCAGGCAAAGTCGAGCCTCCCTCGGGGGCTAACAGGGGGGAACCCCCTCCTAAGTCCCCGAAAAACTCGAACGTTTTTTCGAAACTCGGCTTTCCATCTCGATCTTTCCCTCGAGTACGCTTCATAGCTAAGTAAAGGCGCCTCGAACTCCCTAAGGGTCACGGGCCGTCGAGCCAGGGACTCTCCTACGTCTCAGGGCTATGGTATCCCCGCTCGCTCCCCCCCTTCCAGGGATACGAGCGTGCGTCGAACACTTAGTCCGCAAGGGACGACTCAGGCAAAGAAAAGCAGAGAGAGCTCGAGGAGTAAAAATAACGATATGCATCTCGAACAAAATGCATTAGATATAAGAAGCCCTCGGGGGCTCGGCATTGTATCATTACAAAAGCCTAACTATTACATGGACCTTCCTATCCAGATTTGGCTCGCAGGCCTGGGACTACTCAACGAGGGGGTCACCGTCCTCAAGAAGCAAAGCAGGAAGCCGGGCATCACGCGTTGGCCACATCGGAAGGTGAAGAGTCTGAAGAAGCTCATCGACAACATCCGAGGGCTATTTGGCGCCATCTCCGTCCGTCGAGGGGACCACTTCGGACTCGAAGAGCTTCGCCAGCTCGCCTCCAGGCACCTCCGCGAGCTCCATCAGCTTCTGGCACCTCGCGTCGTTCTCTTCGTCAGTCAGCCTCGGGTCGGTGATGAACCCGCTGGCGATGGCGTTGAGGTCGTAGTTGTAGCCCGAGCTGACGACTGCGAGCGCCCGCTTCACGCCCACATGCAGGGCAGCACGGACGTGCTCCGTCACCTCCTGCGTCATGGAGTAGAAGCGGCGTAGCAGGGAGTCCCCCCGAGCGTCGCCCTCGACCTCCGGCTCCGGCTCGACCAAGAGATCATCGCAGAAGGTGGAGATAGCGCCCTCGAGCCTCACGTTAAGGTTCGCCTCTGTCCCGAGGAGGCCCTGAAGACTGGTCAGGTCCTTGTGGGCTCGGGCCTTGTCTGTTGCGAGCTCTGCCGAAACAAGCACACAACTCGGTCAAAACCAAGGAGCAGAAAAAAGGGTCGAGACTGGGCAGATTCAACAAAGAAACTTACCTTGGGCATGCGCCTCCAAGGTGTCGTAGCCCCGCTTGGTCTCCTCGAGTTGACGGCGGACATCGACAAGCTCGGTGGCCTGGTCGCCGACTTTAGCCTCGAGGCCCTCGATGACCTTGCCAGCGTCATCGAGGGCCCTCTTCTGGTTGTTCGCCACGACCCCCAGAGAGACCGCGCGGGTCCGAGCCTTCTCCTCCGCGGTGGCCAGCGTGTCGCGCTCACGAGAGGCGGCGTCGAGGTCGCCCCGGAGCCCTCGGACGCTCTTCGCAACCCGGGCCAGCTCCTCCTTCAGCCGGGCGGCCTCCTCCTCTGCCCTGCGCTAGGCCTCCAGGGCGGCATCCCGCTCCTGCCCGACCTTAATGGTTGACTGCAGGGCGTCGTCGATCCTCGACTGTGCCGTCTCTTGGGCGGCCCGGGCTGCCTCCTGCACGGCCATCACCTCGGCCCTCGCGTGGGCGACCTTGGACTCGGCATCCTCCCGCGCGGTTGCCGCCTCGGCTCGCGCCTGGGCGGCCTCGGCCTCCGCCCTCCCCAGCGAAGCGCGAAGGGCGGGGAGCTCCTCCTGCGCCCGGAGGATGAAATGGGACTTGTCGTAGGACTTCGCCCTCAGCTCTGACGAGGGTAAAAAGGAAGATCGTCAGAAAAGAACAGTCAGGCAATCCAAGCAAAATCGAAGGGAGAACGGAAGCCACCTCCATCCCCCGACATATGTCCACGGCAGCAACGTCCGCGGCAAGGCGCACCGAGTGCTCGAACCATGCCCGGTACTCCTCCAGGTGCTCCCACGTCGGGAGCTCGGCCTGGTCGTCGAGCGTGAGGAAGAGCCGCTCAGGGTCTCGAGGGTCCGCCAGCTCGAGGACCTCTTGTCCCCAGTACGTGCTGCGGCGGTCGATCCTCTCCTGGACCTCCCGCATGACGCCCTGGCGCACTTCAGCAGCACCCCCGCGGCGTTCCACCTTCTCCACCCAATCAAAGAAGGGAGAAAACCCCTCCAGCTGGGCTCCCCGGGCCTCGGGGCCACCCTGCGAGGACGTCGACGGTCCCGCCGAGCCATAACCACCGGGCAGGGGAAGTCCCGGCCGGGAGAACAGCCCTGCACGGTGAAAGAAACCAGGCAATCAGTACCTGGCGCCGCAGATCCACTACGGCTCGACCAAGTCGGAGCACGACTTACCTCGAGACGACGACCCCCCGACCTCGAGACGAGGCCGAGCCACCTCCGGTTCCGCTCGAGGGGCTGAGACAGCGGCCATCTCCGTCGAGCCCACCAGCTCGGCCACCATCTCGGCCACCTCTTTTGCAGTGGACGCCATCAACATCCCCACCTTCCCCGTCGCGGGTGCCGCCTCGGGCTGCTCGGCCCGACCTCCCTCCTCGACCTCCGGCGTCGGCAACGGGCCCTCAGACGCGACAGCGGCCGTGCCCCCACGCTCGAGCCGCAGACGTGCCTCCAACGAAGCGAGGCTCTCGGGCCACCGCCCCGGCGTCGGGCGAGCCGGGGTCTCCTCCTCGACCGCGGAGGCTACGCCCTCCAGCTCCATATCGGCGGCGGCTTGGGGCTCGACCCCCTCGGTCGCGACCGCCGTCGACGCGGGCCCCGCGCCTTCCGAGGCGCTGGGTGCGCTTCCCTCCGACGGGTGAGCGGGCGCGGCTTTCGCCCGCCACTTCGGCGGCCCTCGCCGGCGGGGTAGGCAGGCCTGTCTCCTCTCCCACCTGGGCCAGCGCCGAGGCACCCTGCGCTGCCCCTCGCTCCATCGCCTCCCGGGCCCTGGCCGCCCATGCCACCTCGGGAGTAAGCGTCGAAGGGGACGGAGCAGCGGGACTGGCCTCGACGGCCGCCTCGACCGCAGCCCCCGTCCTCAGCTTCTTGGCAGGGGCAAGGGACGCGTCCTCTCGCAGGCGCTTCGACCTGAAAAAGAGACCCATGCGCAACGGTAAGCACGAGTTGTCTGCAACAAAAAGAAAAATATAGTGAGTACCCTCGATCAGCAAAAAGGTAACTTACCCCTTCGGAGCCACGGGGTTCCGGCCGACGGACTTCGAGCCGCTCGAGGGCTTGAACGCAACGCGCCGGGGGGCACTCCTCCCGCGGTCCGCAGCGGGGGTCGAGGCCGTCCTCGGCGCTATCTCCTGGGCAGGGGTCGACGACGCTCCCGTCGCCCCCCCCCCCCCCCCCGCTGGTTTCTTCCTGCACCGATGGGCCCGGCGCCCGTGTGCTTGACCGGGCAGCCGCTGGGGGCGTGCCCGATCGACCCCCCGACGGGGATCGCGACGACCGCCCGCGCGACTCCCGCGGCACTTCATCTTGAGGAGCCACGGGGCGCTCCCCCCGCGGCTCGGCTTCAACAGTAGGGGCCGACCTCGACGTCGACCCCTCTCCTCCTCCGGTTCCGACGGCCGCCCTCTGTTGTTCGGGCGCCGTTTGTTCCTCCTCGCTCCAATCCTCCTCGACATCGCTGTCGCTGCTCTCCTCCCCTTCCTCGTCCTCCTCTTCCGAGGGCGATTCCTCCTTGGGAAGGTCGTCCCGCCTCTGCCGGGCCCGGCGCTGCTCCCTCTCCTGCCTCTCACGGGCCTTCTTGGCCTTGTCCTTCTTGGCCTTGTCCTTGGCCTTCTTGTCCTTCTCGGCCTGGAGGCGCCTCGCCTGGGAGTCGCCTCGTTCCTCCTTCACCGGCGGCGGCGAATCCCGGAAGGTAACATTCCCCTGTGGAACGCGAGGCGGTTAGGTCGCAAGCAAGGAAGGAGAACAAGGCAAATACAAAAACACTAACGGAGGAAGAGAGCCTCACCAGCTGGACGTATCCCTCATCCGGCCTCATGGGGACCCTGGCGACATTCTTGACCTCGAACCCGCCCGCAAAGAAGAGACGTACGCGGCGGACCGCCCTCTCGGGAGGTAGCTTGTCCCCCAGGAGGCGACACCCCGAAAGGTCGACCCCCGGGCACATCTCGTCGAGGCGCAGAGGACGAGCCATCAGCGGAACAACCAGCTGCTGATGGAAGGCCGACGCGACGATCGCCTCTGTGAGTCCCTCCTTCAGACGCTCGACCGCGCCCAGCAGGTTGGTGAGGTGGCGCTGCTTCTTCTACACGACGTCGTACCTCCAGCAGTCGGGCCTCGCGTCGATCGTCCTCCCGGTGTAGGCAGGGAGCTGGTTGTCGTCGTTCCTCAAGTAAAACCACCCGGAATGCCATCCGGAGTGGCTCGACGAAAGCTTCGCCGGGATCCAGCTGTCCGACCACTTGAGGGCGATGCTGCAGCACCCGACCCTGACCGTCTTGTGGGTGCCTTTCCCAGCCGACACGTGGAAGATGCTCGCCTCAAACAGATGCAGCCACATATCCCAATGCGGCTCGATCCCGAGGTAGCCTTCGCACACGGCGGCGAAGACCGCCGCATGACAGACGCCGTTGGGGGTGAGGTGCTGAAGCTCCACGCCGTAGTGGTGGAGGATCGCGCACAGAAGACGGCTGGGAGGGGCGCCTAGCCCCGCCTGGTGGAAGACCTCGAAGCTCACCACATATCCCTCTGGCGGATTGGGCTCGGCATGCTCAGGCGGCGGCGCCACCCACTCCGGCCGATCGACGGAGGTAACAGGGCGGAGGAGGCCGCTCTCCACCAGGTCGCCAAGACGCGCAGCGGTCGCCGAAGACGCAAGACAGTCATCAGGACCGACAAGGTTGTACCTGGCCATGGGAGCAGGGAGGCTGATGCGCTCGGGTATGGGGGCGGAAGGTACGTTCCCAATCTCCCCTCTCTTTTCTCTCGCGTACGCAGAAGTCCGGCTCGCAGGGCGTCTAAGGCAACGGCGGGGAGAAGAAGGCTGGGAAGGCGATGGCAGGGAAGCAGGGAAGGCAAGCGCGAGAAAAAAGCAGCCGACCCCTCAACTCCAGTATTTATAACCGGGAGGCCAACGGACGGATCCGGTAAACAGGCAAGTGAATCTCCGCATTTAATGCGCCTGTACTCCCCTTCCTCGTATTCCTCCAGGATAAGGCATCCAGTCCCATCATCGGGCCACGCACCGCGCTTCGCCCTGCGTCTACCACTGTTACGACCGAACGGACGTCTCCTAAAAAGGCGCGCAGCGGGAAGCGTTATCTTTGGAGGTAAGGAATCTTGAGGCAGCGAGAGCTGGCCCTCGAAAGAGGGTTCGACAGCTACCCTCGAGTACCCGAGGGCAGAAATGACCTCGGGTTATGGACTTCGGTCCGCCCCCAAAATCTCGAGGGGACAAAGGTCGGCCCACAAACAGGCTCGATAGCCCCCCTCGAGTACCCGAGGTCTGAGGAGACCTCGGGTCATCAACTCCAGTCCACTCCCCAATCTCGAAGGGATAAAGGCTGGCCCTTTCACAGGGTTTGACAGCCTTCCTCGAGGACTCGAGCCCAACGGGCAAAGGCACAGGTATGTCCCCAAGTTCAATACAAATACCATTCGAGCCATTCGAGGGCTCGAGGGTCCGACTACGCACGGCACCCCTCGACGAAAGAGGGTCGAAAACAATCGTGACCTGGCAGACAGAGTTGACCTCTCAGGAGGGGCGCTCTGACTCCAGTTACGCTCGAGGGAGCGAAGGCTGACCCTCGGTAGGGTTTGACAGCCGCCCTCGAGCACCTCTCTTTGCAGGGAAAGGAACGCCCATAGCCTGGCAAATGGTATCGACCCTTCGGCAGGGCGCCACGTCTCCAGGTAACCTTAAAATCCCCTCGATACAACACTTCATAGCCCCCAGAGGAGTTCTTAATCACTCCTCTGGGGCCTCGGGGGCTACCCCCGCGGGGTGCGCTCGCGCGCACCCCACGGAGAATCGAACCTCTCACTAACCCTGCAGGCCAAGGGCAGAAGCTCCGGGTGATCCTTACTCCCCCCGAGAAAACACATATCATAGCCCCCAAAGGAGTTCTTAAATCACTCCTCTGGGGCCTCAGGGGCTACTGTCGGGTACGAAGGTAAAGGGTACCCTAAACCCTTCGATAAATTAACGCTAAACATAGCAACCATTTTTAAGACAGGAGTCAACCAGCCGCTCAAGCCAGCAAAGAAGGGCCCATCGCATAAAGGCCCCCTGCACCGGCCGTAGCGACCCGTCGTGGGCCGGCCTGCTTCGGGAAAGAGACAGACGAGGGGCCAAACGAACGACCCCTCCGCCTTCACCTCGACGCCGAATGACGGACGAGGGGCCAAACGAACGACCCCTCCGCCTTCACCTCGACGCCGAATGACGGACGAGGGGTCGAACGAATGACCCCTCCGCCTCCACCTCGACGTCAAATGACGGACCGGGGGTCGAACGAACGACCCCCCCGGACCCTACCTCGATCTCTCCGACTCCGCCTCTGCTCCTATCCTACCTCGACGTCGAGTGACGGAAAGAGGTCAAACGAACGACCCCTCAACGGGAAGCTCGATCAACCCAACTGCTCCCGGCATGAGTTAAAGTAAATCCGCCTAACGACATGGGCGCCCACGTCCGCAGTCAGATCCATCAACTCTCCGCCGTGTCCCTGACTCCTGTCAGCTGTGCTGCCACTGTCGCCACGTCGCGAGTACGGACTCCAGATGCACCCCTCGGAACGTGAACAGTACATCCCTCGACGACGCCTTCGGGGATACGATAAGACCACGCGAGGCTCGACCCTTCCCCTCGACCGGGGGGCTCGACCCCCACCTCCAACCACTCCGGTATGGGGCCCGTCCCATCCGCCCCGTCTCGCTTCAGCTGTGGGATTCGCGCCCGCCTGCGGAAGCTGTGCCGCGACGTGCCGCGACGACTTCTACTGCCGCCACGACCCGGAGCGCCAGAAGGACGGGAAGGCCACGCCGCCACAGTGCTCGACGTCCCTTCGCCAGCACTATGCCGCGGACACGCCGCCCATACCACAACAGTTTAGGATCCTGTACCCTAGGGCTTCCCCTTGGTCTATAAAAGGGGACGCCGAGGTAGAAGAAAGGGATCTTCTTCCGATCCGACATCCGATCAGAGAGATCCCTGGACTCTCAGACGACTCCACACTCACACTCCACACACCCCGTCGCTCGATCGACCCCTCGAGCAACGAACCGACCGCCTAGGGTAGCTCTGCTAGCCTTAGACATCAGCTCACTCTGAGCAGCTCCGTGCAAACCAGCTTGTACCCCCCCTGTACGAGCACTTTGGGTGCGAGATAATACAAGTCATCCTCCCCCGCTGGACGTAGGGCCTTCTTTGCCCGAACCAGGATAAATCTTGTGTCCATCTTACATCACATCTGGGAGAGGGAGCACGCAATATACAAATTTACTAGTTGGTGGTCTTGACCCCCGGGTCATAACACCGACAATTTGGATCAACAATTGTTCAGTTTACAAAACATATTGCATAAGAAGTTAAAGAGTCAAGATCTATGTTGTATGACTTTTCTATAGTTTTTGAGATTCTCATTTTTAGACAGAGGGTATATGTCACTTTAGTTTCGTCCAAAGTAAATTTTCTAACCTTCATCAAATTTGTAAAAAAAAACACAAACATCTATAACATTAAATTAGGTTTATTAAATTCTTGATGAATTACTTTAAGACTCTATCTTACGTGAAGGCTCCTTTATATCTGAAACGTGAAAATAACAGTTGAATGTGACTATTTTATTCAGACATGTTCGTCAAGAGAATTTCAGCACTAATGCTAGTTTAGCAAGACATTTTTTAGGTAATAGGAGGGGCTTGCACAGCTACTGAAGAAGAGATATATTCACCACAAAAGAGTTACAAAGGAGATGTATAAGAGGTTACAATTTCTAGGTTCTTTGACACGTCTAAGAAAACGTAGCAAGTTGTGGCTAGTTTCAGACAGACAACGACGAAGCCATGATAATTCCAAGAGGAATAAATTCCTCCTCTTCTTCCTCCAGCCCCTCATTCCCTTCTTCCTCCCGCATGACGTAGGGGGGCTTAAGTCGTCGCCGTAGACATAGGTGTTCTTGTCCAAAGGTTCTTCACAATGTGTCAGAGAAGAGAGTAAAAGTGTGTTTGGTACGGCTCAGATTCACTACTGAATCAACTTTTTGTAACTTTAGCTTAAAAAAAAGCTTTTATCGGTTGAGCTGAATCTGTTTTGATGAGTCGTTTGGTAAAATAGCTTCTTGGATAGATGAAAAGGATAAAAGGTCCATAATACCCTTTGTTTACTTTTTTTTTTCTTTCCTATTTCCTTCCATTTATTTATTTATTTATTACTTCCTTTTCTTTTTCCTATTTCCTTCCATCACGGCAAAGGGACTGTCCTCTTCTTCCGGCATTTCTTTACGCAGCCTGCGGCTCGCTCGGGATGAGTCGGATGACGCCCCAGACTTTGGTAGGTATGTGTAGCTGATCCCCTCCTGCATTTAGAGTTACGCGGCACACGGTTCCTAGACCTCTCGCCATCCGTCAGCGAGTAGCAAGCCCAAGATTTCCACTCGTGTGAGTAGATGACGACCACGCCACAGCCTATTCCCTCGGCATTTGCCTGCCACAATATTCCACAGGGGAAAAAAATACTCCACGAGGCCACGACGCTTTAAAGAGAGTGAAAAAAAACACGTGGTTGCAGAGTTGTCCTTTTCCGTTATTAGAGCAAGTATTACACGGAGAGAGTTGAGGAGAGAGAGCGTGGAGCGAGCGTCTCGCAAAACGTCGGCTTCAGGCGGACGGATACCAGCATGCTGCGCTCCTATTGGCTGCTCTCCTTCTACTCTCGCTCCTCATTGCTGCATGCACTGCTATAAAGTTGTTGTTGCTGCTGTCTTCATTTCGCCCGCAAGTAGGCTGTACCATTGCCCTTGCTCTTATCTGAAAAGAATGAACGACGCCCGTCCGTTTGGTCGCCGGAGAATTGACTGTTATTATCGCCACATGCTGCGAGCTCAGTGAGAGACTGACAGTGAATGATGCAGCAGACGTAGTACTACAGGAGATTGGTTGGCGTGGCGGCATTTTCCATCCGAATCCGATGGCAATCAATCAATCGTGCACCGGTGCGGCGGACGAGCCTCTGCTGCAGAGTACGTACGGTGATTGATCGATCATGTGGCCACTCATTCCGTCCAAGAATATTTTTCATTGCATTCTAGTACTCCCTCAGTCCCTAAGTTTCTTTCTCGCTTTCCCAAAAATAACTTAGATTAATTTTATATAAAAAAATTATTAATACTTATGATACATAATTAATATTATTTGTTAGATCTTTTGATCTAATTTTTTAATAAATTTATTTAAAAATACAAATATTACACGTATTATATATATAATCAAAGTTATAGCACGGGACTCCAAAATAACATTTAATAAGGGACGTAGGGAGTAAATACCAAGTCAATATTCCGTGAATTTAGTGAGTTTATAGGGGGAAAGCATATCGACATTTATGCCTCTATAAATAGAAATATAGTTTTACGACAACGTCCACCATATCAACATTATTGACGAAAATGTTGTACTCATGTCAAGTCGAGGTCTTAAAATCGGATGGACAGGTTCCATCACAAATAATCTAGAATCTAATCAACTGAGCTATGAGCTATGATCGGTTCGCAAAACATGTCTTACATTTATCCATCCAAGATTTCGAACCAAATGTCGCACTTGTGGTCTGTGGAAGCCTGAGTACAGCTGTCTCAAGTCAAACAGGATAAGCATAACGCATGGAATGTGATTCGTCGTTCCAAACAGGGGCCTGATTAAAAGGATTGTGGTTCGCGCTATCAATCAGAGGAGCAGAGAGGTACTCATGTGTACCGTATGGAGATGAAGTGCTAAAGATTCCAATCAATCATGGCGGAGACCGGTGTTAGCCTAGGCGTCGACGCTTGGCGTCTGCTCGACCGTTGGTTGAAAGATTTGACTTGTTACATTAGAAGATGCATGATTGATTTTGAGCTAGTGCTGGTTGGTTTCTCACCAATGAATTTTCCAAGAAAAAAATGTCAAGGCCCGTTTGGTTTCATGAACAAGTTTAGTCCCTAGAGTTTCAAATAGGGTGATTAAAAAGCGACTAAATAATTTTTCTTTATTCTCTTAGAGGGTGACTAAAGCATGACTATACTTTAGTTCCCTCCGTTCCATGCCACTTGGTTCTTCCATTAGTGATAAGCCCCTGTTGCCGTGTTGTGATGATATAAAAAACAATAAAATATATGAATTTTGATCAACAAATGTTTAGTTTACAAAACATCATCTATGAAATGGTATTGATCGTTCTTAGCAATTGAATAGCATATTGCATAAGAAGTTAAGAGTCAAGATCTATGTTGTATGACTTCTTTATAGTTTATGTGATTCTCATTTTTAGACAGAGAGGGTATATGTCACTTTAGTTTCGTCCAAAGTAAATTTGTCTAACTTTCATCAAATTTATAAAAAAAATACACAAACATCTGTAACATCAAATTAGGTTTATTAAATTCTTGATGAATTATTATTGAGTTCCATGCACAACTGTTTTAGGCCCTGTTCGGCTGCTCACATTTTCAGCCAATTCACGATCAGCTGAGCAGCAGCCAGCAGCCAGCAGCAGATCAGTAACTCACCAGTCAAACAGCTCAAGGAGAGCAGCCAGCCGAACGGCTGAAGGAAAGGTCCAGCAGCTTATCAGCTGAAATTGTGAGCAGCCGAACAGGGCCTTAACCCCAACGCTTAAGGTTCTTCAGACAATGTGTCAGAGAAGAGAGTAAGTAGTGCCGGAAGACCCGGAAACTAACAGCAAAGCACAGTCCAAGCCTTGGCAAAATGATTTGGTATCTATGCTGGCCACATGGATATGCAAGTTTTCACAGTTTGTCACTTGAACTTCTCTCAAAACCATCTGTTTTCGCTACCAAAGTTTCCACAGTTGTCTACAGAAATTCTTCAGAAAACTTTTTTCGACGTTGTTGGAGGTAATCTAGAAATAGAGGAAGCTCTCAAATAAAAAATAGAGACCGTGATGTGGATTTGAGAAACACTATTAATAAGATGCTCTTAGTTGCTTTAACATGTCTAAGAAACGTAGCAAGTTGTGGCTAGTTGGACAATCTGTGTCTTTTTGCTATGAGACAGTGGTGTTCTTCAAATAGGCTTTTCCGGAAAATGCAACAGAAGAGAGTAATAGTGCCTGAAAATAGCAGCAACAGCAAAGCGCACTCCAAATCTTAGCAAAATGATCTGGTCTCTCTGGAAGCGAATGTGACGTGCAGAGTTGCTACCTAGCACTTGTTGTTCTTGTACATAAATTCTTCAGAAACCCTTTGTTGATTTTGCAGATAATAATCTGCCAAAAAAAAAAGTAGTACCTCAAAATACTACAGCAAAGCACACTCCAAAGCTTCAGGGAAACGATTCCAACAGCGTGCTGAAAAGACACCAAGATACACCAAAATCAAGCGCAGATCATCATGGATTCATCATCATAGCTGGAAAGGCTGGAACATTCCTCACTCTGGATCCTTCACGAGGGACACTCAAAAAGGAGAGAGCACCACAAATAAAATCTCTCCTCCGGGGCCCACATGCCAGTTAGACTGAGAGAGTACACTAACTATAAGCCAGAAGAGGTAGCCGTAGCCTTCATATTCTGCAACCATCTCCAAAGATCCCCATCCTTCGTCACCAGAAATCTCATGGCTGGAGCACGAGAGAGCGAGAGACGCCAAGATATTTCTCCTCCTCCTCCAGATGGAAGCATGAGTGAAGTGAAGTGCACCGGCAAAGCCTCGCCGGATCTAGTAAGGGTAGAAACATCTGTTTTTATTTTTACCATCGCCGGCGCGCCACGTGTCCGCTCTGCACGGCACAGGACACCCCCAGCCCCGGGGCTATATAAAGCTCGCCCTTCCCAGCGCCCTCCACTCCTATCTCAGTCCTGATTGCATTGCGACGGTTTCTCATCATCACTAGCCGAGACATCCAGTGCGTGGCGTCCAGTTCGCTGTCTGGCCGGGCGAGAGAGAGAGTCAGATGACGGTGACGCCGAGGATTACGGTGGGGGATGGGCAGCTGGTGGCGCACGGGCGGACCATCCTCACCGGCGTGCCGGGCAACATCGCGCTCACGCACGCCTCCGGGGCGGGGCTCGTCGACGGCGCCTTCGTCGGCGCCACGGCCGCCGCGCCCAGCAGCATGCACGTCTTCACCTTCGGCACCCTCCAGTGAGCTAGCATCACCACCAGCTCCTGCTCTGCTCTGCTCCTCGCTACTCTGGAATTTTCTTAGCCATTTTTTTATCTGCTTGCTCTGCTCTTGCGTGGCAGGGAGCTGCGGTTCATGTGCTGCTTCCGGTTCAAGCTGTGGTGGATGACCCAGCGCATGGGCACCTCCGGCCGCGACGTCCCGCTGGAGACGCAGTTCATGCTCCTGGAGAGCCGCCCGGGCGACACCACCACCGGAGACGGCGACGACGAGACGGTGTACGTGGTGATGCTGCCGCTGCTGGAGGGCCAGTTCCGGGCGGCGCTGCAGGGCAACGACCGCGACGAGCTGGAGATCACCCTCGAGAGCGGTAAGCAGCAAAAGCATGCACCAAGACGACATGTCTGTCTGTGTCTGCCTACCACTAGCAGCAGAGCAGCCGAACGCTCTCGGCTCTTGCTTTTCTCCTGCTGCTCCTTCACGTGAAGCCCAGCCTAGAGCCCCAGACTGATGGCTGGCGTTGGGTCGCCGGCGCCGGCGATATTTTTCCGTGACCGTGAGCAGGGGACAAGGCGGTGCAGACGGCGCAGGGGACCTACATGGTGTACGTGCACGCCGGGACCAACCCTTTCGACACCATCACTCAGGCGGTCAAGTTGCGTTGTTTTGTTACCTGCCTGTCTTGTATCTCTTCTCACTCTGTCGTCTGTTTGTTCCCTGTACTGCTAGACTGTCAATCCACCTGCTTTCAGATCATTAGTCACTGTCATTTGCACGGCCTAACCGAGTACTCCTGTAGTAACAACAATATTTTTTTATTAAAAAAACGAATTTACAACAACATTATTTTGATTTTTTTATGTATGATGAAAAAAAAATGGATGCAGGGTGGTGGAGAGGCACCTGCAGACGTTCCATCACAGGGAGAAGAAAAAGGTATGGTCTGATTGCCATCTTCTATTTTACTGTTGGATTCTAGTAGGGGTAGTTAGTTTCGGACAGCTTGTTGGGATGGGTCACTCGTGTGACTCGCTAGTAGTAGTAGTGGCCCGCCGGGCGGTGTCGCTTTGCGTTGCGGGAAGTTGAAACTGAAACTGACGGCGGTGGTGGCGCAGCTGCCGTCGTTCTTGGACTGGTTCGGCTGGTGCACGTGGGACGCCTTCTACACCGACGTCACCGCCGAGGGCGTCAAGCAAGGTCTCAATAGGTGAAAACGAAATTTTTTTATCACTGTAATTGTTTTTTGCGTTTATTTTCGAATTTCAAAAAATTCACATTCTCAATCTTTGCAGCTTGGCAGAGGGCGGCACGCCGCCGCGGTTCCTGATCATCGACGACGGGTGGCAGCAGATCGGCAGCGAGAACAAGGAGGAGTCAAACTCCAACGCCGTCGTCCAGGAAGGCGCGCAGTACGTGTGACCGCCGCCGTCGCCATTAATCTCTTGCTCGATCCGGTGAACAAGCGATGCTCAGTTTTGGTCTGCTGCGATGGTGCGTGTCGTGTGCAGGTTCGCCAGCAGGCTGACGGGGATCAAAGAGAACGCCAAGTTCCAGAAGCAGCAGAAGAAGACGACCGACGACGACGACAGCGAGCATGAGCAGGCGCAAACGCCGTCAGGGCTGAAGCTGCTGGTGGAGTCGGCGAAGCGTGAGCACGGCGTGAAGTACGTGTACGTGTGGCACGCGATGGCGGGGTACTGGGGCGGCGTGAACCCGTCATCGGAAGGGATGGAGCAGTACGAGAGCGCGGTGGCGTACCCGGTGCAGTCACCAGGGGTGACGGGCAACCAGCCAGACATCGTGATGGACTCGCTGTCGGTACTGGGTCTGGGTCTGGTGCACCCGCGCCGTGCTCTCTGCTTCTACGACGAGCTGCACTCGTACCTCGCCTCCTGCTGCGGCGTGGACGGCGTCAAGGTGGACGTGCAGAACGTCATCGAGACGCTCGGCGCCGGGCACGGCGGCCGCGTCGCGCTCACCCGCGCCTACCACCGCGCGCTCGAGGCATCCGTGTCGCGTAACTTCCCCGATAACGGCTGCATCTCCTGCATGTGTCATAACACCGACATGCTCTATAGTGCAAAGCAGACCGCCGTCGTCCGTGCCTCTGATGACTTTTACCCGCGTGACCCCGCGTCGCATACCGTTCATGTCTCCTCTGTTGCTTACAACACCCTCTTCCTTGGCGAGTTCATGCAGCCTGACTGGGACATGTTCCAGGTACGTACGTCCCAATTAATTTCTCTTGTTTGTGTACTTGATGGGTGATCCATTGATGGCTGGACCGACGATGAACCTGTGCCTGGATGCAGAGCCTGCACCCGGCGGCTGAGTACCACGGCGCGGCGAGGGCCATCGGCGGCTGCCCGATCTACGTCAGGTGAGACTGATGACCACACAACGACGTCGATCGTGGGGTTCCGATTTCGCTGTCGAAGTCGATCGCGGCGTCCGTCGCAGCTACACCGGCACAATGATCGATCCCTCGACACAGGGGAAACCGAATCATTGGGTTGCATGGCAGCAGAGGTGCCAGCCCGACGGCCCGATCAGTCGCCGGCGCGGCCGGGGCTTGTCGGGCTGACCCGTTCGGTCGCAGCTATGATTAGCCGTCGCATCACAGGGGGTGGCCTTGCCTAGTTGCCTGGCACACAAGCTGCGAGTAGCAATCTGCACGGCTTGCGCGCACCGCGCCATGACCAGCCAACAGCGACACGACGGCTGCGGGTCGTGTCGCCGTCCGGCGGACGGTGCGCGAAACCGTATGGTCTCTGTCTGACATGTGGTCCCATCCTAATAGTAGTAACACTCTGCTTTCACGCGTGTCTCTGTCTTCGCAGCGACAAGCCAGGCAACCACAACTTCGAGCTGCTCAAGAAGCTGGTCCTCCCCGACGGCTCCGTGCTCCGCGCACAGCTCCCCGGCCGCCCCACCCGCGACTGCCTCTTCACCGACCCGGCGCGCGACGGCGCCAGGTGAGCACAACGCCGGCGATCCTCCATCGTTTTCCCGGGCTACCTACCTACCTACCTAGCTGTAACGTAATGTAATGCCACGTAACGTGACCTTGCTGCGCAGCCTGCTCAAGATCTGGAACGTGAACAAGTGCACGGGCGTGGTGGGCGTGTTCAACTGCCAGGGCGCAGGGTGGTGCCGCGTCACCAAGAAGACCCGCGTGCACGACGCCGCGCCGGGGACGCTGACGGGGTGTGTCCGCGCCGACGACGTGGACGCGATCGCCGGCCTCGCGGGGCCCGGCTGGACCGGCGAGGCCGTCGTGTACGCGTACAGGTCGGGAGAGCTCGTCCGGCTGCCCCGGGGCGCCACGCTGCCCGTGACGCTCAGGGTGCTGGAGTACGAGGTGTTCCACGTCTGCCCCGTCAGGGCGGTCGCTCCCGGCGTGTCGTTCGCGCCCATCGGCCTGCTCCACATGTTCAACTCCGGCGGCGCGGTGGAGCAGTGCGAGGTCCACGGCGGCGGCGCGAGCGCGGGCGCCGCCGTCGTCGCGCTCAGGGTCCGTGGCTGCGGCCGGTTCGGCGCGTACTGCTCGCGGAGGCCCGCGAGGTGCACGCTGGACGCGGCGGAGGTCGAGTTCGGCTACGACGTCGACACGGGGCTCGTCGAGCTCCACGTCCCCGTGCCGGAGCAGGAGTTCTACAGATGGGACCTGGAGATCCAAGTCTAGAGGTTCTTCAGTGGTTTTACCATTAAACGCGTGTGTGCTCGTGTGTGACGTGGAGAGGCGTGCGCAGTGCATGAAATGGACACGTCGGTCTGCCATTGACGCGCCTCTCTTCGTGTCCACAGAAGAATAAACGACTACTACATGTATGCAACCTGACCAACAAACATCTCGAGTTCCATGATACTGTACTCTGTACGTACACGTGTACAAGTTATTGTGCTACACACGCACGCACGGCGAATTGAAGGACTCGAAAGGACTAAGGGTGGACGAGGGTGACGTTGTACTCTATGATGGCGTCTCCATTGTTGTTATCGAGGAAATGCGTGCGGAGGACGGCGTAACCCCGGGCGAACCGGAACTTGCCACGGCCGCCGACGATGGCGAGCTCCCTGCCGACGGGGCGCGACACGGTGTTCCGCGAGTAGACGACGAAGGCGCTGCCGTTGAAGGGTCCGTCGGTGAGCTCGAAGTCGACGCCGAGGACGAGCGACAGCTTGCCGTTCCTGCCGGAGGAGACGTACAGCCCCTGCGCGTTGCCCACCGCCTTGGACTGCGGCGAGGGGCCCTCGGTGAGCAGGTCGTCGGTGGCGTATAGCGAGCTGAAGGGCACCGGGTCGCCGAGCCTCGGCTCGCGCCCGGCGCCGCGCCCGATCAGCACCGCGCTCGGGTCCTTCCCGCTCAGCGTGTCGTGGAGGAAGAAGTGCAGCTTGGTTGTCTTCTCGTGGCGGGCGGCGGCGCCGGTGGTGGTCGATTGGAGGGCGGAGATGGCGGCGAGCAGGACGGCGACGAGGCGGAGCATGGATGGATGAGGAGTGGCCATGGTGTACGTGTTTTCTCTTTTTGGAGTTGGATCTGGTGGTGTGTGGAAATTACACACAAGACAACACACAACCGATCGATGAATGTGGTGTATAATAAGTACAAGACAGACAGTGTGATTTGCTTGCATTTTATAGCCCAAGATTTGAATACAATTAATTAAGGTAATCAATTTTGAATTGTTATGGAAGGAAATATGAGCGGCAAGCTGTTGTCGTAATCCTAAACATGGAAGCCAGTAATAGCCCGTCAATCAATATATCAATCTCTTGCGAGCGTCAACATCACACGGTGGGAGACATTAACATTGACTCGCAATCGACCACCAAACAATCTAATCTTTTTCACCAGGCCCTAGCCTTGTACGTCGCCGCTCAATCCTCGCCTCCTCCGCCTTCTGATCTGGGCTGGATTGTCGTCGATCGGTCTATCCAAGACCATGCTCTGGCTCAAACCTACACCGGTTCTTCACGGCCAGCAACCCCTGCCCAAGTCACGACGAGCTCCACTGGGGCGGAGCGGCGGATCCGATAGGGTTGCCATACCTTGAATCCTGAGAGCATCCCCTCAGCGAATCACCGGCAGTTCGTCCAACTTCGGCGTCTGCCATGGCTGATGGCAAATTTCAAATTGTCCTTTTTTTTTCTCCCCCCCTGTTGGACTGCTGGAGAAGAGGATGGGATAACGAATCGTTATTGTACTTGGGCGGACCGACTGGTGTTCCGGTTTCTACAGCCCATGTGAGTTCCCATATCGATCTCGCCGTGGAGAATCGTTATTGTACTTGGGCCTCTATTAGCGACGTGCGAGTAACTGTTTGGACCGATTTCCACATTGTTTCATGGAGTATTCACCCTTTGGTTTGATTTGATTTTAATTCTGCCTTGATCACAAAGCTCAAAGCAAAATGTTACCGTGAGCGAGCATGGTTATGAAAAAGGATTTCTTTGTCTTTGGTGATGAATTTTGTCACCGAAGTTTGAAGCACATCACTGGTACTGTGCACTTCTGGTTCTCAATCACGGCATGATGCAGCGGTCGTGCCGGACCAATGGAACTTCTGCATAGGCCACAAAAATGACAACGGCGTGTTTGGTTTGCCGGACAACTCGACAGGGAACGATCCGAGCCTACGCCCGAGACTGCTCGCCACGTTTGGTTCGAGTTGGATCGTTCCGTTCGTCAACAACTCATTCTCTTTCCTACAGTAGTATAAATGCGTCGTCATCTGATTCCTTCAAAACTAGAGTACGTAGTATCGGACAACATGGTCCGTCGAGCAAACCAAATCACACGAAAGTCACCAACCGATCCTACTAGAGCGAACGGAACCCCATGACGGATGGACTCATTCTGGACCTCGGCCAACGGCCATGGCATAGGCACATGCCACCTGATACACTTTGCTGGCAGCCACTCCATCAACTGAAGATTTCTTGCTAAAGCTACAGAATATGTGCGTGTCAAATAAAACAGATGCAATACATCAGTATATAGATGAGAAATGACACAAATAAGCCCGACCATTTCATCATACCAGGATATCCTAAAGTTTTAGTTCCATTAGTAATTTTCTGACTGCCTCTTAATCTGGTTTTAAATACAAAAAAAAAAGAATCAGAATATTTACCCGAAGGTAGTAGACAACAAGCAGACTATCATTTGGTTCCAGGGGCATTTCACAAGCAGAGTCAGAGGGACTTGTGAAGATGTTTATCTTCCTCAGAATCCCAGGGCAGACCAATCGATTTATCAACTATAAATTTCTTTCAATGCAGATAGTACCAATTTCAGTCATCATCACCTCAACATGATAAATCCAAGACCTTTTGAATGCATCCTCAGCATGTGTCATATCTGCTGAGCATTGCTCTTTCACCTTAGAGCAGTACTAGTTCATATGATACATAAACGCTTCTGTTAGGAGGCCACATTAAATTCTAACACGGACCACAGTCGCTGCCTCACTAAGAGATATTTTTCAAAGTTTTCTGTAGCAGAGAAGCTATCACGCCCTGCGCACTTTAGCACAAGAAGTGCCATATCAGGTTTGTGCCGTTCCAGAAGAACTTGTGCTATCTTTGGATGTGTTTCCTTGCTAGAGATCTTGGGAAGAAGAGAGCATGCCTCCTGCACAGGAAGTAGGGGTGCCTCACAAATATAAGATAATGGAGACAAAACCCATGAAACTTAATTGAAATGAGCAGTACTGTGCTTAGATATACAAACGAGATCCAAGCTCTGAAGTCAATGGTACCATGAACAGGAAAAAGAAACAAATCATTGTTACATAGCAGTACGTAAAACAATCTATAACATGATTCCGCATAAAAAAAAAACTACAATGCAAATGTATTCAAGTAACAACCGAAAGAAATGTTCATTATGTACCTTGAATTTTGAAGAGAATTATCAATTGAAAATTGTAACATGCATTATTTTGGGTTATAGTAGTGGTTGCAAGAATAAACTATAGACTGATTTAGCCTGATATGTTTGGTTATAGAAGTAAACTATGTTGATCAAAGGATTAGAGTTCAAAAGGGTTTCATGCTATACAACATGGGAAAACCTTTAAAGTCGCACATAAGCATCAAAGCAGAAACAGTGCCCAGTAGGACGCGCATCCTAGACATTGCGACTGTCCATCTAGCTCCTCTCCAGAATGAAGTAACAGAGGATAACGGAGCCGCTCCATCTCTCTGTCTCCCCAAAGTTCCAAAAAAACGCTAGACCCTAGGCCACTGACTAGCGCCCAGGGATTAAGTGTAGAGTAAACACGATTTAGTGTTTGTGTTTCTTTATTTTTGTTATTCGTTTTTTTGTTTTTGCTGGAGCAAGATGAGGAAGTGTCAATCGAGAGCCTGGATACAAACAAGAGGTGTCTACCCATGCAATCAAGGCAGGCTGCGTGGCTGGCAGAGCAAAATCATTGTCTGCGCAATGAGAAGCATACAAGGCGGCACACAAATATGATAAAGTTACTTGGGAGCTTTTAGATACCATATTTGGTACAGTATTTAACAGCAGATCAAGCATCCATAATCAACCAACTTCTATAGAGCAGCAGCCTAAGATTTCGAACCAAGATGTGCAACAAAATAATCCTATCAATTAGCAACATATATTTATCGGGCATGTAGAAAATAAGCGTGCATAACTGGAATCAAATGAGCAGTGTATACATTCATACCTTGCAAGTAGCAACAGACAGGCGGCAAGGACCAAGAGGTCTAAGATACCCGGATATGTACTGATGCTTACTGGTTTAATAGCATTGCTGAGAAAGCACACTTGAGGAATTCTCAATCTTCGTTAACTTCCTGAGGAAAGTCTCACAAGCTGATGCACTCACCAAACATCCTGCTCATTACCATCATCAACCAGTCCTTGAGCCACAGCCTTCTTGACCCAAAACTCCTCCATTTCACCTGATTCAGCATCGTACTCTTCATATTCCTCACTTCCACCTCCATCACCTACCTCCTCCCAATCCTCCCCAATGACACCATCCTCAAACAAGTCCCCAAACTCATTATCCACCTCTAATGAACCCTCCTCTTCTGCTGCTTCATCATCTTCATCCTCATCACTATCACCATCAAACGTGAGATTGCCTCTCTTCCGAGCGCGCCGCATCCGCTTTCCCTCCCGAACAAGCTCCGCTAGCCTATCCCTCCCAACCAGCATCTCATCATCCACTAGGAGCCTCCCATCATCATCAAAGGCCTCCACAAGGAACACCGAGTGCCGCACCCCCTTCACACTGACATAGAACAGCTCTGGATGTCGCACCAGCATGGAACGCAGCCGGTTTGGCAACCCAAAGTCTTTCCTGAAGTGCGTGAGGTGATCCACCAGCGTCCGCTTCTCCACCGTCATGGCCAACACCTCCCGCACCACTGCACACGCCCGCCGCTCCAACATCTCCAGACTAGCGCCCTCATCCAGTGGCTCGAACGGGGACACCTCGGGAAGGCTATAGAACCGGAGGAGGTAGTCCCGGTGCGCGCGGCGGAGGTTAAGCCCGCGGCGGAGCGGGAGGTGCGGAAACCTCCGCGGCCGGTCCATGAGGCGGTCGGGCGGTGTGGCAGGGCGAAGAGAGAGGGGCGGCGGAGGCGGCGTTGGCGGGGGATCGGCGAGCTGGAGTGCGTGGCCACGGGAGGTGTTCACGAGTCTGAAGAGGTCCGGATGGCGTGGGCAAAGCGTCGCGCGGAAGTCCATGGCGAAGCCGAGGTCGGGGGCGAGGTGGACGAGACTGCTCACCGGAATGCTTCGGCGCGGAGTCATAAGGAGAAGCCGGTGGATCTTAGCCGCGAGCGCGCCTGCGCCCGTGCTGGTGGCGCGGAGCGCGGCGAGGTCGGCGGAGAGCGCCTCGGCGGCGGGGGTGAGCCCGACCGCAAGGGTGGAGAGGGACGGGGAGAGCGGGAGGGAGGTATGGGCCTGGAAGAGGCGGAAGAGGGCCGGGTAGCGTAGGACCATGGGGATGAGCGGGCGGCCGCGGCGCGGGAGGCCGAGGAAGCGGCGGCAGCGGTTGAGCACGCGGAGTGGGAGGAAATGGCGCGGCTTGGAGAGGAGGAGGGTGAGGAGCTTGCGCGCGAAGCGGAGGCGGCTTGCGCGCGCCGCCTGGCGGTCGAGAGCAGCGCAGCGGACCAGCTTCGGCGGTGGGAGCGGCGGGGGTCCCGGGAGCTTCGGCGGCCGGAGCGGCGGGGGTCCCGGGTGCCCCGCCGCGGTTGTGGCGGCGCAGCGGATGGCGAGGGTACGGGAGAGGGGTTTGGCGATCGGGCTCATGGGGTGGGAACGGCGAGGGCGCGCGGGACCGAACGGGTGCGCGGGCAGGAAGGAGCATAGGGAGGAGGGCGCCACCACCACCATGGCGACGGGAAGGGAACCGGCGGACGAGGTTTCGACTGACAGGGGTGACCATTCATGACCGGATAGGGGAGCGCGAGGGGTTTTGTTCTGTTTATTACTGTTCGGTCCCCTGAACTTTGATTTTTGAAGGCGATTTTTGCTGAAGTTAAAATTTAAAAGCGGATCTCACTATATAAGTTAAAAGTTTAGAGAAGTAAGTAGCAGTAATTTTTGAAAAAAAAATTATAATTTCAAAAGGTTATTTTTTTAAAAAAATATTCAAATACTTTTACACAGGAAAATAATGTAATTACAAATCCTAAATTCTGGATTAATCTTAGAAATTTCATAGATTTTTTCATACATCAGGATTCTTTATAGCTTCTCAAAACGGAAAATTCCCCTATCCAATTCCAATTTCCAGGCCTCACATTCGTTTCCAAACCCGCGCCTGTAATTTTTTGCGATGCTGGTCATTCCTCAACTTGAGTCCCCTCACATTCGGGTCATCGTTTCGGTGGCTAATAAATCAGCTGATGTTATTTTTAGCTATTTTATTGTGAGAAAACAATATTGTTTCGGCAGATGATAAACTAAACGAGCAGGACGTAGATTCGGGGGTTAAAATTTAGTCAGTGTCACATTCAACATTTGAATGGTAACGAGGGTTAGATATGGGCTAATATAAAACTAATTACATATGAGCGGACTAATTAGCGAGACAAAACTATTAAACATAATTAATTCATCGTTAGCAAATGTTTATTGTAGCACCACATTGTCAAATAACGGACTAATTAAATTTAATAGATTCGTCTCGCAAATTAGGCTAATATGTGTAACGAGTTTGTACTTAGTTTATATTTAATACTGTAAATTAGTGTCAAATATCCGATGTGGCAGGGCTAAACTTTAGCCCAAGGAATAAAAAAAGGACGAGTAGTTCATCTGATCAACTGCAGATAAATCTGACGAGTTCAGAGAGGTAAATTGAGTTACAGGAATTAGACGACTGCTGAGGCAAAATAATTCAAAGTTCTCAGCAGTTCACTGTGCTGAACACATGCACACTGTCAGAAAAGTGTTGATCTTATATTGATATAAACTGAATCTGGTACAAGAATTCTGCTAATGACATCAGCATTGGACTGGCGTGATGGTTCAGGCAGTTCAAAACAAGTTTACAGAGTGTAAATATAGTAATAAAATGAGACAGAATTGTATCTAGATGCTGAAAGTTCAATGGAAAGCTGCAACATCTTCTCTCCACTCTCCAGGTTAAGGTCTGCATGTATACTGAACCAGTTACATTGTGAACGATGAGGTCAACCAATCTATCACTTGTACAAAATGTGTACTCTTGTATGATATCTGACTGAAGAAACATAAAACCTGAGTATCCTAGACATCAACCAAGTACTTCAATCAAAACTTCCCGGTTGGCAGAACATTCATAATCCAAACTACAAACATGTCAACCAAATCAAAAACCATATCAGTACTCCTCGTCAGAAAGCTTTTCATGTAAGCTCTTGTTCCTTGATGCTGGTCAATCTAACATTTTCTCGGTCACGCTTGAACACTGTATACAGTGGGGTGTAGAACATGAGACACAGAGCAAAAGGGACAATCATCATAGTCAATAGACCTCTCGAGAGTGCATAAGCTCCGTCCACTGATCCATGTGCTAGATCAACGGTCTTTGCATTGTAGCCATAGATCTTTTCAGTCACTATGCCAACAGCAGGTGCAGCAAGTGAACCAAATGAACCCTCAAATGCACGGTCAAAGGCGTAGATCATTGTGCGGTGCTTGGGAGGGACTACCTCCGCGAACATGGGGTTGTTTGCACAAGTAGCGCACCAGCTTATGGTAATTCCCATGAAAAAGAGTGTCACAGCATAGGTAGACCAGTAATCAACAGACTGGGGAATGACTGTAAGAAGGATCCAAGAGAAAGGGATGCCCATGAAGGCGCTAAACTGAGCGCACATGATGCGAGCAGAATCTGGATAGTATCTAGATAAGCGATCTGCTATCACACCACCTAGAAATGATCCACTGGCGCACCCAATAGCGAAAAAGCTATTTAGCGCTGCTGCGCTGCTGTTGTCAAAACCTATAAGGGTTGAAGAGTGCAAATGTTCACCTAAAGAAAGGGATAATAATCAATTGAAGTATTGAAAAGATTCCAATGCCTCCGTACCAATGAGTTCAAACCACATGGTGAAGAAAACTACAGCAGCCCATGGTAAAGAACCAACAATGCCTTGCAACACAATGATTTGAAATGTCCGCAATTTCATTACGGATCTTGCCGCTATCCATGACTCCTTCCAGATGGAATGTGGGGGAAGGATAGCATTGCTGATCAAATGTAACCTGCCATTTATATAAGATCGTATTATTATAATGATATGCAAATATACAATTCCGTCGGTCCAAGGTTAAATGAAGCCCACATATTATATATAGTCGTCCATGATATTAGCTAGGTATAAAAAAACATAATTTAATAAATCTTTCACTGAGATGAAACTTCTATAGCTGACAAGAAAATGCAGTAATACTACTATGTCTTCCTCATAAAACTCAGCATAAAAAATACGAATAGGCAAGTCAAGAGTTTTTCCCCCTAAAATCAGAAGAACATACCTCTCATTGTCCTCATCACCACCAAAATGGCTTGGAGATATTTTCCTAGGATCAACAGCATAAAGGTATACAAGAAGTCCAATTAAGAAGCTCACAAATGCAACTGATATAAATGCAAGCCGCCATCCTGGAAAACCATAATAATTCCCTCCAGCCACTACTGTTGCCAAAACACTACCCCCTATACCACCTACTGAACCAATAAGTGCAAGCAAACCAAATCCCGCTCCACGTGTACCATCTTTGTAACTATCAGCAATGAAGGATTGAAGTGCTGGTATTACAATGGCAAGCCCAACACCATTAACAGCTCTCCAGAATGCAACCTGCCCAAAATACTGGCTGACACCAACAGCCCCTGTTGACAAAGCCCAGAACGCAGTCCCCATCGCAAGAACTGCAGGGCGGTCATAGTGAAGAGCAAGGACACCTGCCAAGGGAGATGCTATGGACTTCAGAAAGTTCATCAGAAATGTAAGGTACCCCAGATCAGTAGGACCAGCATCGAAAGCAGCACTGACTTCCTTGTAAACAGCTGGGAGGAGATTCTCATCAGCGCGTTCCAATATAGAAGCTAGGTTGATGAGTACAAGGGAAATGGATAAACCAAATATCTTCTTTGACCTGAAACAAGGAGAAGATATTAGAGTGCGACTTCACAAGAAAAAGGAGGGTAAGTGTCCTTCTAGATTTCAGAAAGTCACAGAACGCTCCTGAATCCTGTGATACTTTTGTGTCACAAAAATCATTTCAATCTATTCAGTCAAACGAATATAACATAATTTCACTCATTGGCATGGATCTATATTGATCTAGGGAGTTTTAAATTCTACAGTGTGGTGTTTAGGGTAGGTAAGAACTGCCAGAGAGTTGCACTGGTAGTGAAATTGAATCATTCCAATCTATTCAGTCAAAGGAATACAACATAATTTCACTCATTGGCATGGATCTATATTGATCTAGGGAGTTTTAAATTCCACAGTGTGATGTTTAGGGTAAGAACTGCCAGAAAGTTGCACTGGTAGTCAAAATTTCAGTCTAAATTTTTTTGGCGATTTGCGTTCATACAAGTTAACAGTTCCCTCCAGTATTTGTGTCACAACCGGTAGGTGGAATCCTAATTCCAGCTTTGACATAAAAATATCAATAGCCAATCTGCTTGTGACATGAGATTGAGCTAATAGCATCGGAAAGCAACATAGACCGGTGGAATGGTTGGGAAGATTCCTACTCTCCTCTTTCAAAAGAAGAAAAAGGGTATGCACCCAGCATCAACTCCAATCCACAGTTAGAAACTGCTTCTAGTAAGCAGATGCAGATGGGAGCCTTACATGTGCTCCAGAATTGATGTAATTTTTGGTTTCGTTGGAATGTACTAACTATGTAAGCACTAAGCACTCCTTGATCAAGGGGATCTACCGTCAGGTCTAGCCAACATAAGCTCAGAATCTCTCTAAACATTATTAGAGTGTTCCAGCGACCACATTGGCACCTTTCTGTCTTCAAGATCATTGTGCAGTCCTCACTTCAGAGTTTTCAACTATTCCAGGGAGAGAAATACTGTTCAAATTCTAATTAATCTTTCAAAAGTTCAAGCGCAACATGAGCACTTCCCTGAATATAAATGGCAGCCAAAGGCATTGCTCAAACGCATCCGTGTGTTGCGTTGACAGGCTAAGGAATCCTCCAATCCACTCGAGGCTGAGTGGCGGAACAATCCAACTCCATATCACCCTGAGCCAACTCTGTCCCAGGGAGAAAAAAAAAAATCCCTCCTTTGACCTGAACCAAGAGGGGGTTTACACGACGAACTGCACGCCCCTTGAGATGCTAGATTCGGATCCCCAGGCAAAGGACGCACTGAGCGCAGCTGCAACAAGCAAAGAGATTCTTTTTTGGGGGTAAAATAACTGGGCCGGGAACGCATGAGGCCATGAAACGAATGAATCGCCCAGCAAGCCGGAAGAAATGACCCCTCTCTTCTCTTTCTTAGACTAGAAGGAAGAATCTGCAGCTTACCTCATGCTGGAGTTCAAAAGTGCCTGCATCCAGGAGCAGGAGCAGGAGATCCCAATAACCGCTGCTCAGCGGTTACGGCCTCGCCGTCAGCGTTGTTCGGATCTTCCGGCTTTCTTCTGCCCGGATGTGTCGCTGGTCCAGTGGCCCGCCCGGTTGGAGGTTGGAGGAAGCAACAATTGACCCACCACGAGGGGCATGACTGGACATCTTTTATTCTCCTGGTCTGAGAAAAAAAAAACAACCATGGTTTGACCTGTGAATACTCTTTGCGTATCCTGGCCAGAGATTTTGGCTTGGTTTCAGGGTGCAAGTAGTATGATCTTATCCGAACGAAGTGCCAACCAAAGCCCAAAGGTGATTAAAATTGTCATCCAAAATCAAAGTTACGGTCATAAATTGTGGATCATAATTATTATAATAGTAAAATTGTAGATTCTGTTCAAATATTATAGAATGAAAAATGAAGATCATAGCTCATAATATCATACTCCCTCCGTATGGAAAATAGAAGACGTTTAGGACAGCGACACGGTCTCCAAAACATAACTTTGACCCTTTGTTTTTATAAAAATATTTATGGAAAAGTGATATATGTATACTTTTATGAAAATATTTTTCAAGACAAATCTATTCATATAATTTTTACATTTGCAAACTCAACAATTTAAAAGTTATAGATAATTTATATTCCCAATGTTTGACTTAAACCTTATCTAAAACGTCTTCTATTTCCAATACAGAGGGAGTACCATAATATCGTGATTTTAGCATCTGTGAGAACTCTCTTTATTTTGTTCACAATAACTTTTTTATTTTTTGTTTTTTGTTTTTGTTTTTGTGTATTGATTTAATTGAGATCTAAGGGGGTGTTTGGTTACAGCCCCCTAAACTTTAGTAGCTAAACTTAGATGATTTTAGGCCCTAAACTACCAAACACCCCCCTAAAGTGCCCCTAAACTTTAGTTGATGCACTAAACTTTAGGGGGGTAAACCAAACATGCCCTAAGTGTAGCTCACATGATTGATTTTTTTTGTACGAAACTTGTCCATCCAAATTAGTCCTTGATTTGATTTTTTTTATGGTTGAGTTTAATTTAGACTTTAATGGCAAAGCGTGTGTGATGACTTTGTTAATCTCAAGATATGTCATCACCAAATATTTGTTATTTCTCACTTGTCAAATCTTGTGTTTTAGCAAGTTGTTATAATAATTTACCAAGTTGGAAAGAGGTCATCTCCAACAATTTGTTATTTCCCACTTGCCAAATCAAAAAAAAAGATTACAAAGGAAGGAAACTTGCATGCGGGAAACCGAGCGGAGGACTCGCGGGCGAGGGGATGGTAAGCCGATGCGCGCTCGCAAAAATAAGCGCGCGGCTCTGTCTTTTGGCAAGCGTGTAGAATTGGCAAGTCCAATTGGCAAACTGTTAGAGATTGTTTTTTTATTGATTTTCCAAATTTTAAAGGATGGAAAGTGATTGAGCAAACTGTTGGAGATGTTCTAGGTCTTGTTTGGTTTCCAATGACTTATAAGTCATGCATGATAGGGGTGGAGTGTGCTCCCCAAGCAAAAAAAAGTGTGGTCCCATGTGAAAAGAGGGTGATTTATAAATTTTAAGTTGGGGTGTTTAGCAAAATAAGTCATTTTTTTTACTTTTGGACTTATAAGGGCCTTAGTCATTTGTTGGTGTACCTTTTTCACTAGCTATTGTATGAGAGATGCTACCTTAATTTCATTGAGTATTGTAATGTGTAATACAAAGTATTGTTTAATATTGTACCATCAGTGTACTTTAGTCCTTATTCGTGTTATGACCTCTACGTTTGTACACTACTACGTTATATAAGTCGTTGAAGATATTTTCAAATGTAGTATACTCATGATATTCTTGATGTCTGAAACACTATTTTCAGAGGAACAACCACCGCTGGGAGACTCTTGACTCAACTATCTTGACTACATGTCGCTGCCAAACTTTGATGATCTAGATATAGGGGACATGTTGTCCCTACCAGTTGCGGAGGAGCGTTAGCAGCCTTCGGTCTTGGCTGAAGTTGCGGAGGAGCCGCAGCCGTTTTCAGTCTTGGCAGTTGTAGAGGAGCAGCATCAGCGGTTGACTAGCCATCAGCCACAACAGCAGTCTTCAGTCTTGGCAGTTGTAGAGGAGCAGTAGCAGTCACCTTTAGTTTCTGATAACACATGGTTTGATTGAGCCCCGCATCATCAATTTGGATGTTACTACAGTCTTGGGTTGGAGAAGTAGAGTGTGAAGACTAATGGATAGATTGGTTCGGGTGGTTTCCATTTCAGACCATGTGGATATGTTAAGAGGGTCTCTCGAGCCAATGTGGAGACTAATGGATAGATTGGTTCGGGTGGTTTCCATTTCAGACCCTGTCGCTATGCTAAGAGGGTCTCTCGAGGCAATCTTTAGGTGTTGTTTGATTTCAGGACAAAGAATAATTGCTATGAATTTGATTCAAGCACAAGTATTATTCTATTATTTAATTGCATTTGTTTGATTATATAGTGTGTTTGTAGATAGGAATTGATTTTTTTTGTCGTTTGTTTTTTAAGCTGTGGACGATGAGAGACTGTTTTGACATGCTGGATAACGTTCTACTCCACAAGGCGATGGTTGAGCAGCCGATTGTTCTGGAGATATTTAGCTCACTTAACGGTGAGCTTGATCTACTTGAGCAGCTTTGTCCAAGTGCGATACTGTTAGGCGCAACGAGCACCAGAGGCACCACCGACACAACCAATGTGTTCGAGTGCAATACCTTTACCAGGTAGAAGTAGTCATTTGAGCAACTTCCTTTCTAAAAAAACAAAACAAAACTATTAATCATTCTTACTGTCATTGTAGAAGCACCAACAGCACCACCGGCACAACCTGAACCAGCGGCACCACGAGAGGACCTACCCAACAAAAGGTAATTAATGTTATCATGCTGCATCTGGTCTTCTACTCGATATATCTCCTGGTTGATTTATTTTTGTGAAGAAATGAAAAAACACATCTGGTGCTGACAGACTCATTTCTTGTTGATTTATTATGTACACAAAAAAGTTACTAGGAGGGGCCGCCGGTGATGGCAACGCCACCCAGGAGGGAGCCGAGCTTCCGTGAAGAGGCGCACTTTGTTACTGCTGCGAGTGCGACCCCAATCATCTTCGTCAGACAGTCTGTTCTACCTCCAAGCTTGAGTATCTCGATCGAGTCGATACTGTGTGATCTTTGCCTGACATTGAGTGTTCTTGGTCCGGTGAAGTGTACCGGATTCTCCACCTTTTTTGTGCTTGTTCACCACTGCAGTTGAGCTTTATTTGTCGTATGCTAAAGAAATGTTCGGTCGCCTAAACTTTGCTTTTTGAAGGCGTTTTTTTTTACAATGTATGGTTTAGTATATATGAACGATGAATCAAAGGTGGTAAAAGTATGTCTTGGGGAATATGTCCAAGCGCCACTTCTACTAGAGGAAGTAATTTACGAGCTAGTTGCATGAAGTTCATAATCTCAGCTGAAATTTCGTGATCTTCAGCAATTTTTGGTCTTACCGGTAATTTTGTATTTCATTTGGATGAGATTAGTTTAGATTTTCAAATTTTAGTCAAAATTTCAGTCTCAAAAATTTTGGGGATTTTCGTTCATACAAGTTACCAGTTTATTTGTGTCACAACCGGTAGGTGGAATCCTAATTCCAGCTTGGACATAAAAATATCAATAGCCAATTATGCTTGTGACATGAGATTGAGCTAATAGCATCATCAACTCCAATCCACAGTGAGGGGGTGTTTAGTTCCCATGAAATCCAAAATATTTTGGGTTTTGGTTCTTCATTTTGCAAAATGGAACTAAACACCACCTAAAATATTTGGTAAAAAGTAGTCCATTTCTCATTTTCCATTTTAGACTTAAGAGGTCAAAATAAGAGAATCTTTACATTGGTTTGTGTGTCATCCTCACAATTCCCATCATTGAAAGACAAATTTTGGTTGGAACTAAACACCCTACCAAAATATTTTGCATTCTGAATTTTGGAATCCAAAATAGTTAGGATTTTATATTTTACATTTTGGTTGGAACTAAACAGGGCCTTAGAAACTGCTTCTAGTAAGCAGATGCAGATGGGAGCCTTAAAAATCCTTTAATCGTTTTACCCGCATGGACTCGATGAAGGCGTTGAGGTTCTTCAAAGACTGTCCCTCTGGCCCCATGCTCCTCTCTGCCAAATCCTTTAATCTTTTCAACCTTTCTTTAACACCAATATCACCCATCAGGCTCTCCAATCTCTCCATGATCCTCTCCTTAGTAACAATGCCACTGTCATCACTGTCCTTGGGCGCCACCCTTAGCCCAACCCTCCAGATATCACAGATATACACCTGGTTCGTGAACTGGTCAGTGAAGTAGGGCCAACAAAGCAAAGGCACGCCATGGCGAACGCCCTCCAACGTGGAGTTCCACCCACAATGCGTCAAGAAACACCCGACGGCAGGGTGCGCGAGCACGCGCTCCTGCGACGCCCACTCCACCACCTTCCCCCTCCCGTTCCCATGGCGGTGTGGCGGCAGGAGGTCCGTGAACGCGGCGGGCATGAGCTCGGCCGCCGCAAGCCCCGGCCGGAACACCCACAGGAACGGGCGGGCGGAGGCTAGCAGCGCCAGCGCGAGCTCCTGGAGCTGCGCGGGGCTCATGACCGCCAGGCTCCCGAACGCCACGTACGCCACCGAGCCGTGGGGCTGCGCGTCCAGGAAAGACACGCAGGCCTCGTCGTCCGCGCGCCAGAAGTGCCCCGCTGGCGCCTCGCTCGTCCGGTTGCGCTGCCACGTGCGCAGCGGGCCGATGGGGACGACGGAGCAGGTCGCCGCCGGGGAGTCGGGGATGCTGAAGATGTCTGGCTCGAGGTCCTCGGAGGTGTTGCAGAGGACCACGTCCGCCTTGGCGACCGCGGCCCACGCCGTGGTGGTCAGGTAGTGGAACACCATGCGCTCTGCGTCGTGGTCGCCCATCATGTAGTTCCACGATAGGAAGACGGCGTCCATGGGCGGCATCGACTCGCCCAGCTTGAACGTGTTGTTCTCCAGCTTCAATGGAGCTCCTGCACGTACGCACATCATTTTTTTTCAGCTTTGGTGCGCATTCAGCTCAAGAACGAAGTCAACGTCATGTGCACTTACAGTTGTGTGGCCATGAATGATAACTTGTACGAGTAGGTGGTCATTAATGGGTATGAGTACGACTGTACGAATACTCACCGTCGTCATCGATGACGCCATCGTGAATGAGCTTCTTGGCGCCCAAGAGCACAGCGAGCACGGCCGCGGACGCAGGCCAGAGGGCGGCAGACGGGAGCCCACGCCGCTTGACCGCGTCCAGCGCCCACGACATGCCGACGTCGACCACGACGCACGTCACCCTGCCGAGGCGCTCGTCGTCGGCGTCGAGGAGCGCGTCGAGCCGCGGCGGCATGGCCTCCTGCATGCAGACGTTGAGGCGGACGAAGTTGTCGCGGTCGTCGCCGTCGTCCATCCCGTCGGCGACGCCCACGAGCCGCATCATCCGGCCGTCGCCAGCCGCGGCGGCCACGGCGACGCGGCGGTGGTTGAACTCGGTGTTGACGAAGGTGACGGCGAAGCCGCGGTAGAGGAGGCGGTCGGCCAGCTCCATGAACGGGATCACGTGGCCCTGCGCTGGGTACGGGAGCAGGAGCGCGTGCGGCGCCGCTGTGCCGGCGTCGGCGTCGGCGGTGGCCATCGTCTTTTCGTTCTCGCCCGGGAGACAGATAGGAGGCCAAAGCAGAAGCAGGCACCGCAGCAGTACCACACGTCCACACTGCCCGTGACCCGTGAGCGACTGAAGGTGTTCGTCTAGTGTACGTCTCTGTGCGATGCTGCGTGTAATATAGCGGTGCGGACTCCAGAGACGTCTGGTCAAAGGTCAAAGCAAACGGCTTTGCAAATTGTAGTACACTTGCAGGCGGCTATTGGGCTATGGTTTCGCCGACATAACATAATTGTACTTAAGTCATTGTTGTGTAAAGGCTTCAAAGGTTCAAGCGAAGTAGCGAAGCATGGAGTTTGGAGTGTCTCATTTGCACGAGGAGACGGACAAGCTCGAAGCGTCGAACCAGAGCACTGTATGCAACTTTTAACACCCTATTCGGTTCATCGTTTCGGTGGTTGATAAATCGGCTGATGCTATCTGATAAGTCAGCTTATAAGTCAAATGAACTGGACGATATCTTTTGATCCTAGTATGATATTAGTACATTATTAATTAAAAATAAGGTTAAACTTAAACCGATGCTACAGCAGCCAGCACCGGTCCAATACGTCGAGCAGACACTGTCACATGGAAAGCGTGCGACCCACCTAGATGTCCAAATCTAACGAAGCCACCAGAACCAATGTGTTAGATAATAATATAGGTCTTCTCTATGGGGAGTTACAGGCAAAATGAATTAGTTTTCTCATCAGATCAATCCCCTCTTGATCTATCTCATGACGTTTTTTATGTATATACTCCCTCCATACTCATATTAATTGATGTTTTAGAATATGTTTGAGTTCAATATTGAAAATATAAATTATGAATAATTTTTAAGTTATTAAGTTTAGAAAAATAAAAAAAATATATCAATAGATTTATCATAAAAAATAATTTCATATATATTATGTTTCGATATAAATTTTTTTTTGAAACTTAAATATATATATATTTTTTTTGACAATGAGACAATGGAATCGGAAAAATAAACATCAAGCATGGTTTCCAGAACGAAGGGGACCGAGAACAATGGTGGTAGTACTAGTGGACTATATAGGCCCAAGCCCAAGAACGTGACAGCCTCGTAGTTGGCTGAACAAAATTGTAGTGGCCCGGGCAGCAACACCAGCAAATAAACCCACGGGCCATGTCAGCCCAGGCACACCAGATGAGAGAGTCCACGCGGTTCCTTCCCTATCCAGTCCACCAGGTCAGCAGAGTCCGTGCGGCATCCGACTCACCAGCATCACGCACCCACACCTCAACTCCCGCTGACCGGTAGCCCCCCTCGCCTCGCCCAATCCGCCTCGCGCACCCGTACTCTCCTCGCCCGCCGAACGCGCCACCTACACGGGCTACACGGACACCTCTGGGCCGTTCCCCGAGCCACGGTCCACGTGCCGTCCCTCTGGCCGGCACCCGGAAACCAAGCGCCGCGCCGCCACCTCCCCGCCTGCCCGAAACGACCAGACCCCTGTCCCCGCCGAACCCGCGCGCCGCCCCTGTCTGCAGTGCCTCCGCCTCGCGTGGCAGCACGGGGCCAGCTGCGTGTAAGTACGGGGCCAGCTGTGTCTTCCGTCGTGCGCGCGCTGCCTTGCCTCCTCCTCCCCTGCTCTGCTCTGCTGGCCCTCTCAGCTGCTCACCCTCTCACCACCTGCCGCAGCACAGTAGTCCATACAAGTCCACGACACGCGCGGCTGCGCGGCCATGGCGTCGTCCACCTCCACGACGTCGGGCGGCGAGCTCGCGCCCCACGCCGACGCGGCCACTGGAGCAGGGACGGTGCCGGTGCCGGTTTCGCAGGCGCACGTGGAGTGGGCCGCCGCCTCGATGCAGGCCTACTACGCCGCCGGCGGGCAGCCTTACGCCTGGCACGCAGCGCAGGTACGTGCCTGCCCGCTACCGACGGTGCCTGCCTCCAGTTTCTGTTCTTCCGCGTCGTGCGTGTTTGGGAGCTGGTCCAGGATTTGAATTTGATTAGGGTTTTGGTCCACTGGCGGTGGCGGGTGGGATGCAGCAGCACCTGATGACGGCGGGAGCGCCGTACGGGACGCCGGTGCCGTTCCCGGTGTCGTTCCACCCCGCGTACTACGCCACGCACACGCACGCGTCAATGGCCACGGTGAACGCTGGGCACCCTCCCTCGATCGTTTCATTTTCGGTGTGCACTTCTCTGTTCCCGTGTAGTAGGTTTCTAGTGCCGCAGCTGGAAAAAATGTGAAATGGCTCGCTGGGTTTGGTTCTATGCAGAGTGTGCCCTACCCGACTGCTGAGCCGGTGGCGGCGGTGGTGGAAGGGAAGAGCAAGATGAAAAGCTATGGCGCCCCGTCTGGTGGTCGCACTTCCGGAAGGTGCTATTTCATTTTTGTGCGCTGCACGTCTGCGCTGCGAATTTCTGAAACGTTCAGCTGGTTTATTGAGCTGATTTTGAAATTTGAAATTGTTGTGGTGTGCAAAGCAGTGCCGGTGGGAGCGATAATTCAAGAGATGCTAGTGTCCATCGTAATAAGGTGCTTTGTTGGTCATTACTGTACCTCATTGCAGCAAACTGTAGTGCTTGCTACCCAGGCCGTCTTGGTTGATTCTGAGTTTTATCTAGGTATTATTACCTTCTGTAAAGAAGAGGAGAAAGTCCAGCGACGCCAACGTACAAGGTTGGCTATCATAATCCGTAATGGTTGCCTGTATTGGATCGTCTGGTGGTGTTGCAGCCTGACGGTTGGCACTTTTCAGGTGAGCCATCGCAGGCTGCTGCAACAGCTCAACATGCTGCAGCTGAGTCACGGATCACAGCAAAAAAGAGGTCTGCAGCAAAGCTCTCCGTTTCGACACCTGATGAGATGGCTGCAACCTCCAGTGTCAGACCGAACTTGAATATTGGGATGGAACTTTGGAGTGATTCTCCAGCTAAAGCAGAGACCTCTGGACACGGTGAAACATATGCTGCGGCTCCTTCCCAGCATGACAGTGCTTTTTCGATGATGGTATGCTTATCTTATATATGGGAAATATACAGTGGCAATTGTCATTAACAACTAACATTTGAATCTCAAACTTCGATACATATATATATAGCATGTCCTCTCAACATCTTTGTCATGTGCTGCCTTTTGCCAGGATGAGCGAGAACTGAAAAAGGAGAGAAGAAAACAATCCAACAGAGAGTCAGCTAGGAGGTCAAGACTACGCAAGCAGGTACTGTCTAATATTAAAGATGTCTAATTGTATAGCGAATGCTGTGGGGAGATTCGAATTATTTTGTTCTAAAGGTCTCTTACCCTTTTTGCTAAGTCGAGTGCTTTAATTATGAGTGGTAGTACAAGGAAAACTTGAAAAATAGCCTGTACGCTAAAAATGGTGTGACTGTCCTGATCATCTGGAAAAAACCTCAAATAATCCCTTACCACTACCATATGGTTAGACAAATCTAAGAAAATGTCTGACAGGCCTTGGGCAAGTTGGATAAACTCGGTCAATTCGAATTTGCAGATACGTTGTAATGGTTCTAGTGGAAGTTGAGTGTGCCTATGGGCTGCCCTGCTCCTCTACCATTAATATTTGTGGGAACCCATCAATCTGAATTCAGCTAAACATATCTAATTTGGCATTTAGGTAGTCAGACATGTAATTTTCTTGGACAACAACTAAAGAATGAATTTGTGGTATTAATGGTAAAAAATTGTCTGCTACTCAAAGACGCTTCTTTTTTGTTGGTACAATCAAATAAACTGAAGATTTCACATTACACTTCTTGTCTAGGGAAAAATATGTACTGATCGGTTTCATGTCTTTGTTATACTACCTAGCAAGAATGTGAGGAGTTAGCGCAGAAGGTAACTGACCTGACCGCCACTAACGGCACACTCAGATCAGAACTCGATGAGCTTAAGAAGGCCTGTGAAGATATGGAAGAAGAGAATTCACAACTAATGGTTAACTTACCCATTCTTAACTTGTTTTTCGTATTCAGCCATGAGCAACAACTTGTCTATCTATCTGTGGGTTACAGTTGTAACACTTCAAAGTTCTTATGGTAGATTTGTACTCCCCGTTTTCTGTTCGTGCAGGGTGAACTGGAACTGTCGGAGGTGCCTAGTGTTGTAACAACTCTGAGCATCCAGATTGACACATCAAAGGCGCATCATCGAAGCAGTGACCAGCATGGTAATGAAAATAACACTGATAGTAAGGTGTAGTTAGTTCGAGTAGCTACCATGCACGAACTAGTTGTTAGCTCTAGCCCTCTAGGTAAGGCTAAAAGATGAGATGAGGTGGTTAAATTTTAACTGCATCATCGCCCATCATCATCATCATCATCAGTCTTTTTGTCCTCCTTGGAACATCAACCATACTTTTTTCTTTACTACAGTTCTAAAGCTACTCACAAGCATTTTGATAAGAACAGAGTCTACGGCATGTGTATACTGTATAGTAGCCATGTATAATGTATCATCAGTTATGGGCTTATGGCTGAACGAACTGCTTTGTACTAATAATTAGACTATATTAGTTGCGGGCTTGTTCCTGCCTGCACACGAATACTTGTACAAACGATTGACAGAAACTGGTTCATTTGGTACTAGTTGTATGAATCCAAACAAGTCCTAACAATATACATTTTGTCAACCACTGTTCCGGCCTCGATTTACAATTCCCGGTAACGTCTTGGTCAGTTGGTCATGATTCTGAACATTCAGTGGATAGGATTATACGGAGTATATGTATATGCTATCAACAACTTGAAGGCTTTGGATGGTTGGTGTGCTTTTTAATCAGATATAGTACTCCATGTATATTTTACAAGTCAATGACGACCATGTCAATGCCGTGTGAAATGCGAATTCCGAGCCCGAGAGCTGACCTCTTCGTTTGGCTTCCTCTGTTCCCTTATTCACTTGACAAAGCTAAAAATTATACGCGCGAGGGGAATATCCCGCAGGATCCCTTATTCATTTGATAGAGCTAAAAATTATACGCGCGAGGGGGGAATATCCCGCGGGGCGATTGTCAAGCGAACCACAGTTTAGCATATATATCAAATATCACCCGGTGTTTGTCAAGTTAACAAAAATGTCAAACTCATTTGTCAAACCGTTGGATAGGAGATTTTTAGATTTTTTTTAAATAAGTGTCAAGGTCATTTGCAAAATCGTTGGAGTTGCTCAATGCTTTTTGGTTTGTTCTACTATTATCTGGGCTCTTTGCTTCTGCTTCAACAATGCTCTCTCCGTCATATTGAAAGTGTCACTAGAAAACCGTGTTTCCCTCACAGACACGCTTTTTTAAACGTTGTTTTGAATGGGACGGAGGGAGTATGACATAATTCAGTGTACAATCTAATTGTAACATAATCAAAGGCAGACGATCGACAGTTGTGTTTCTTAATAATTGTATTTATTTATGGTTGTCTTATATTGTTGATGTTACTAACATACCATGTGGTGATTCGATTCTGAATTTTATTCCCGTTCCTACGTACGAGCATATGTGTTGTAACACAAGAAATCTAACAAATCAAGCGTGGTGTCATATTTTAATTTCACTGCCATCCACAAAAGAATAGGAGAGGAACATCTTCTTCACACTTAGGAGATGCTTGGATACTTTGCCCAAGATGCTTTGTCCACATCATGTATATTTTAGAAGTCAATGACCATGTCAATGCAACTTGGATGTGCATATCCGAGCAAGCCGGAGCTGCCCTGCCCTGCCCTGTGAAATGTGAATTCCGAGTCCGAGAGCTGTCACACCTCACAACTTGTCGCGTCATGGAGAAGGAGAACCCAGCGTTCACGGCGGAGCTCGACGTGTCCCGTGGCGCGTCCTACAGCAGGTTCATATCCGGCGTCCGCAACCAGCTAGTGCTTCACGCCGGCGCGTCGCGCCACCTGGAGCTCGTTCTGCTCCATCCACAGGAAGAGGAGGACCCCAGGAAGGCGCCGTGGTTCCGCGTCGCGCTCCGATGCAGCTCCTCCGGCGGGGATTCGGTGGTGCTCCTCCGGATACGCGCCGACAACCTCTACATCTCCGGCTACCAGAGCCCCGACGGGCTGTGGTGGGAGTTCCGGGGCGGTTCGGTCATCCACGACGCGACGCAGCTCGCCTTCACCGACAGCTACGAGAGCATGGTGAGAGCGGCCGGGTTAGAGCTGGGGTGTGTCACCCTCAGCAAGAAGGATCTCGAGGCCGCGGTGAGGCATCTCGCGGCTGGACGACGACCCAACGCCGGTGGCGCCGGCAGCAGTAATCAGCAGGATACCGCGAGATCGCTCATGGTCGTCGCGGTGATGGTCTGCGAGGCCATCAGGTTCAGGAGCGTCGCCGGCGCACTCGCGCACATCATGTGCGGCGCCGAGCGGTTCGGCCCGCTGCCGGCGCACATGGTCGCTCAGGTGAAGAACTGGAGCAGCCTGTCAGAGTCCTGGCTCGGCGCCGCCCTCTACGGGCAGAAGTTCCTGCCGCTCGTCGGGGCGGCCAGCCAGCAACGGTGCAACCACCACATCCCGCGCCACCTGCTTGCGCCTGTGAAGATCGAGTGCCAGGACCACGCCATGATGGCGCTTGGCGTCGCGCTCAACCGGCAGAGGCCGCTGCAAGACAGGCACAGGAAGGCGTTTGACGTCCTCTGGCGCGCCGTGCGCGCACAAGCACGCAAGATCGACAGGGAGAGGACTTGATTCCACTGGTAAAAGGTAGTATGGTCTGTCTGTGCAGAAACATATTGTGGCATGTAAGTGCTCAGCATTGCTTATCTTAACCGTTCAAATATGTTTTAAGATCCGTGCTATTGCTTTAAAATTTGTGCTGTTCACTCCTCCCAATGTGAAATATTATTGTTTTTGTTGACACATATCTCGATGTATAAAATGGATGGCTCTGATAACACATGCTGAGCACCTATCCACCTGTCTGTAGCCTTGGAAAATGTTAGACATGTTACCTTGTTTGGCTGATGATTTTTGCTGCTAATATAATCATAGCTTTACATGCCACTAGCCAGTCATCAATTTGGGAACCAAAATGTGCAGCTGATAGTATAATTCGCTGCTAAAAATGAGATGAGGTTATGTTTCAATGCTCAGTTAATAATAAGTCAGCTAATGTGTTCGTAACCACCGGGATGAGCACTTGGTGTTTATGCGGTGAGAGGCAAGCTTTCACAGCGAGCAAAACAACCAAGCAATACTGGCTACTAACCTGGCTGGGTAAAATTGGGCAAAGCATCCAAGCATCTCCTAAGTGTGAACAAGATGTTCTTCTCCTATTCTTATTGTTGCGGATGGCAGTGAAATTAAAATATGACACCACTCTTGATTTGTTAGATTTCTTGTGTTACAGCCCTTCCTTAAGTTCTTGACTTGGTACACATGCTCGAATGTAGGAACGGAAATAAAATTCAGGATCGAACCACCACGTGTGATATGTTAGCAACATCAACAATATAAGACAATAATAAATACAATTATATATAAAAAAACTATCAATCATCCGCCTTTGATTATGTTATATTGGATTGTACACTGAATTGTGCCTTATTGTTGAAGCAGAAGCCAGAGCCCAGAGAATAGTAGAACAAGCCAAAAGCATTACCACGTTCGTCGAGTTGGCACTTTGCAGATACAAGTGACCAGTGGCGGAGCTAGAAATATACTATAGGGGGGCCAATTTGTTAATGAATCTAAATATATATAAATGATAAAAAAATAATGTTAATACTTATAAATAAGTCACAATATACAACATATATTTGACAACAAAATAGCTGATCATAAAAAAAATCTTAAAAAACGTAATAATTAATGAATTAAGAGCATTTTCAACAGTTTGTTATTTCTCACTTGCCAAATCTTATGTTTTAGCAAGTTGCTATAATAATTTACCAAGTTGAAAAGAGTTAATCTCCAATAATTTTCTTTTTCTCACTTGCCAAATAAAAAAAAGATTAAAAATGAAGGAAACTTGCATGCGGAAACCGAGCGGAGGACTCGCGGGCGAGGGGATGGCAAGCCGATGCGCGCTCACCAAAATAGGTGTGCGGCTCCGTCTTTTGGCAAGCGTGTAGAATTGACAAGTCCAATTGACAAACTGTTGGAGATTGTTTTTTGATTGATTTGCCAAATTTTAAAGGATAACAAGTGATTTAGCAAACTGTTGAAGATGCTCTAACAATTGAGCTGAGTTGTGGAAACACCGCTACACATTGCTTTTTTTTACTTTTTAGATATAGGAAATGTTATACTATTGCTATGTAGGGGCATGCATGGCTGAAGGATGACCCTGGTCGATGAGCGATCATAGACTCACTGCTAACTCACGGAGGCAAGGGACAGAGACTTATACTAATGAATAGAGGGAATGGAGGACCATACCAGCTAGTCATTAACATTTTACAGCGCAAATCACAGAGGCAAGGGGGGGGGGGGGGGGGGGCATGGCCCACTATGGCCCCCACCTAGCTCTGCCAGTGCAAGTGACCTTCTGGACTTGGAGTTGTGAAAAATAGCACATCGTTCGTAACTTTCTTGATAGTTGAAATGCTAATATGTACAGAGCTGTTATTTTTTGGTTAAGATGATTACTTGGAGATTGTTGTTTGAAAGCAAGTTTAAGATGACATAGACATAAAAATTAACAAAACCCACTATAATTTGCAGAGGATCTCGATCAATCACTACAATAATAAAAATGGCAATATGGTCAGAGATAGTTAAAAAAAAACATGAAGCATCGCCACGCAGCATCGCGTAAGTTTAGTTGATAAGTTCAGAATATTTAAATGTGTTTGACTTTTGTGCCAATAGGAATGTACGCATATTTAAATATTTGCCCCTAAAATCTTGTTTAGATTCTATGTTTATAGTTTTGATGCAGTTTAATACATTGTGTATTGAAACACTTAATTTTGAGAATTTGCGGTATGATATTATTGGAAACTTTTTAATACGACAAACCAAACAGATGGATGCCGATTGAGTCACGGACTTCTTGCTTGGAAGCTAAAACAGTTTTGTAGTTATTGATTGATCCTACTCCTAGTATTTCAAGCTCGAAAGTTAGTACTCCCTCCGTCTCAAATTATAAGACGTTTAACTTTTTTGACTTCAAGTTTGACCACTCGTCTTATTCAAAAATTTTGTGTAAACGTAGTCAAATTCAAGTCATTCTTGAAGACCTTTTGTTAATAAGCCAAGCTATGCCAAAAAGATTGATATTTTGTACAAATTTTTAAATAAGACGAGTGGTCAAATTTGGTGTCAAAAAAGTCAAATATCTTATAAATTGGAACATATTGAGTACAAAGCTAGGCAGACATGGTCATAGCTTGCCCACCAAACGCTGTCCAGTGTCTACCTGACAAAAGAAAAGATTGTATGGTACCAAACTTCCTTTTCAGCACATAGTATGACCATTTTTCTTTATTAGAAGATTGATGAGAGCTGTTAGATAAAAGATTTACCGACTCAAGAGCAAAAACGATGGAAAATGGTCATGCTACATGCCAAAATTCATCAAAATTAACAGGTCTAAAATAATAAACATGCAACCCTTAAATCGTTTTCTTCTTCTTTTCCTTTTTTTCCAATTCTATACTTCAAAGAGGAGCTAAAAAAACACGTACTCCCCTCAACTCAAGTGACATAGTATCCAGTAAACCCATTTCATGTTTTACCAAGTTTATTATGAATGAAGGGAGTATTAGATAAATATAAGTGAATTTGAATTGGTTACGGAATGTATTTTCATATTACATCTAATTAATATCATAAATAATGATGGTATTTTTTATATAAATTTGTCAAATTCTTGATAGTTTATTAATGACCCGAGGTAGAAATTTAAAAAATGTGTTTTTTTTGTTCAACCTTTTAGGTGAGGCTCTAGAGGGTGGTGTCCAATTCGAACCACAAGTGCTAGTAGCAGCAGCTCACCCAAAAGAATTAGTCACGCAAAATCCATAAATAATCCGTCACAATAAAAAAAATGGAGCGGCCTCAAATCACACGACACGAAACAAACAAATAAAGCACGGGGTAGCAGTAGCCTCAAATCACACGAAACAAACAAACAAAAACAAAAACAAAAACCCTCCTCGTTTCGATCTCGGTTTGGCTTTTGCACTTGTTTATATTTGTCGCCCTCGCCTTCTCCCCTCCCCATCCCAACCGCGAACAAACCAAACCCAGCCTCAACCGCAGGGCAGAGGCAGAGCCGTTCATCTCCCTCCACGCCGCCGCCGCCCCCAGACCCTACCCCTCGTCCTCCCTGCAGTCCCTTAGTCCCGGCGCGACCGATTCTCCTCGATCCATCGCTGATCCGGCGGGTTCCCTGCCCGGCCATGGATTTGCTGGCGACCTTGGGCGCCGAGGAGCGGTGGCTGTTCCCGGCGTTCCTCGCCATGTACGCCGCCATCTACTGCGTCGGCCAGCTAGTCGTGTTCCGGCGGTGGGCGCCGCGGCAGAGGCTCGACGGCGCCAGCTGCCTCATCTCACTCTTCCACGGCACCCCCGCCGCGCTGGCCGCTGCGGGGGCCATCCTCGCGCTGCCCGCGGGGTCCCGCTCCTTCGCCGCGCCCAACGCGCGCCTCCAGGACCACGTCCTCGACTACAGCGTCGCCTACTTCACCATGGACCTGCTCCACTACCTCGCCTTCCTGCCCGGGGACGTCCTCTTCATCGCGCACCACCTCGCCACGCTCTTCGTCTTCCTCACCTGCCGCTACCTCGTCCACCACGGCGCCTACGCGCTCCTCGTCCTCCTCCTCCTCGCCGAGGTCACCAGCCTGCTGCAGAACGTCTGGACGCTCGCCGGGATCTGGCGGGACCAGTCCCCGCCGCCGCGCGCGTCTACGGCGCCCTCTCGCCGCCCTTCTACGCGCTCTACACGCTCGTCAGGGGCGTCGCCGGCCCGCTCTTCCTCCTCAAGATGGCCGCCTTCTACCTGTCCGGCCAGGCCGTCGACGTCATCCCTTGGTGGGTGCGGATTTCCTGGATCCTCGTTGTCGGCACCGCCATTGCGGTCAGCAATCTCTGGATTTGGAACCTCTGGAAGGAGCTCGTCAGGGAATGGAAGCAAGCCCCTTCCAAGTCAAAGAAAGACAAATAGGCCGCCACCTCACTCTAACCATGTACGGGTGTACGAACCATATGTAGCTTCTTAATCTTTCCAAATACATCCGAGCCAATTGACACGGATGATGCAGACTGATGATATGTTAAAATCCAATTTCGGATGACATTGGTGGAGGATGCTTATATGTAACTATGTAAGATACACCTATTCATTCTTTGATTGGAAAATCAGGTCCATGTGCCAGAAAGTCTACTTTTACTTCAAAAAGTACTCCCTCTGTTAAGTCTACTTTCTTATTGTTGCATATCAATTTTGTGGCTCAAATGTCCCTTTTGAAACATAACACCAAAATAAACCTAATTAATTAGTTTCTAATAGGCTACTCTATTGGCAACAGTGGGGATATAACTTGTTCTTCAAACAACCTTAAATACTATGCCTATTTATGACAGTGCATCTTAGATTGCATCATATTGTAACAGTTATAGTTCATTGACATACTGCTTGTGCAAAAGGAACTGCTTGATGTACTTACAGTTGTGTATCTGTGCCTACCAAGTACCAACATGCATTAAGAAAAGTTCCTGACCTTCGACATGCTGTCATATTGCAGAATGTACCTTAAGAGCTCTTCAATGGTTTGTGTTTTCGAAATCTAAGTTATTTAAATGCTATCTTCTATTTTGAATTTTTATAAGAAGATAATTCTCAATGAAACTAATTAATATAGCAAGCAGAGAGCATATAGGCAAACTAATTAATCTAGCATATAGACAAACAGGGAACCCTGAAACATCGACAATAAAGGAAATTCTTGCGCATGCATGTGCTCTTTCTCAAAATTTGTCATTTCTGGCATGATGACACTACCTCATTGCCATAATCTTACTGCTACTTATTTGTACAGAGGGCTGTTCAATGCTTTGCAATGTGTGCAACAGAGCAGCTATTCAAGCACAATGGTTTGATGCTATCCCCATTCATTTCAAATTATTATTACATTATGTTTGAACAAGAAAGCACAAGAAAACATTTTTCATCTCACTCTGTTTTACAACTTAGTCAAATGGCTGTAGGCTTGTAGCATGTTACCAAGTTTGAATGCTGAAAGTTTTGAGCAACTCTATACTGGGCCATCTTTTTCATCAATACTTCTCATATGTGATATTCTATATGTCAACCACATTTATTTTATGTATAAGCACATGACCACCATTACCAAACCTTTCCAATCTGCTTTGTGTGCTGTGTCTAGAACTGACATGCTAATTTTTAGGTTGATATATTCTCCTTGATGTAGCCATGGCAGTGCTGTTTCTCTTTGTTGGCCCAATTTACACTCTTGATTTGGCACTAGAAGAACAGCAGGTTGCAGCTGTTTGGCTTCTTCAGTCAAGCAGCAATCTTGCAGTATGCCTTACTGAAATGCAAGTTATTTACACCATCATCATATCATGCATCTATTGTTGTTTTCACATTACTTGCTATATAATATTAATATCTATCCCCATGAATCACTATGTTCAGAAATGTCATTATAATGTAGGCAAGTAATTTACCTCACAAGCTAATCTCACTTGGAGGTTTATGGCATATCTATCGACTCCTTGCACTGATATCTCTGCCAGAAAGCAATACATATGCTCTTTTCAGTCCTGATAAAATAAATTCACTTTATGGTTCTTGCAGTTATTCTCATGTATCTATCCCGATGAAGAATTATTGCCTAAAATGTTGGCTCCTTTATATGCCAACGATGACTCTGGTTCTGTAGAGTAAAACCATATTTCGAGAAGTATTGAAGTTTTTTCACATGGAACTTGTACTATAAGTCCACATTCTGACTTAGACATTTGAAAATACAAAATATTTGCTTATACTGAGACATTGTTTGCTAATATGCAACATAGTACATATGAAATATCAGTATCTTTGCTCATCGAGCTGTTCATTGCTCCAGGGTTCTTCTATGAAAAAATATTGAATTGAATCAGGGAAACATGTACCTCCTTCATGAATGGACATACATTGAATTAATTCAGGATGGGGTTCTCTTAATTCTTTTAGCGTCAAATAGTCTTGTGGGATACTGGGAATCATTACATGGAATGATTAGACACATTAGGATGTGAAATACATACATTGTTGTCTGGCCATTCCTGCCAAGCTCGCTACTGCAAGCTACTGCTACCAGTAAGAGGAGCATACAGCCCTTGTTGCCTCTTCCTTTTGACATTAATCTTTTCTCTGTTTCTTGCTATATATGAATCAACTTCTACTCTTGATATTCCATTCAAAAGAAGATCAATCAAGTAAACTAATTCAGATTCCACTTAACATGTTAAAATAGCTCATCCCTATTGGTGGATCTTAATGGCTACATAGTTTATTTTCCTGTGCATGTTACTCTTTGTTATTAAGAAAAGGAATCCTTGCTCAATCTTTGTCTTCTATTCTGCTGGTTGATCTCAGTTACTTAGTTCACATGTCTTGCCATATTTCAGGATCCTGAAGCACCAGCAGCCAAATTTGAGCTTGTTTAGCCGGAATCAGCTGTGTATTATTTCTGCAAGTGAGGATTCCCATGATGGTTCTGAACCATTTAGAAAGAAGGACATTTCTGTTACAGTACCCAGTCTTTTTACCAATAACAATATATGATATATGGTCACTAACAAGATCACTCCTCATGTTAGAGTGTGTTATGGGCCTATTGGGCCTAGTCGGGCGGTATGGCCCGTTAGTGTTAGGGTTAATTAGAGATAAGGGTCGCTTGCTTAGGGTCAAGTAAGTCTTGCTTGTAAGTCAAGTAAACCAGGCCCATAACATACTCTAACACCTCACCTTCTAGGCAAACTGTTCAATCCCAGTTCTGTGTGTCGCCAGAAAAGTTGCATGCAACGTTAGGGTGGCTTCTTCAAGTAAGATTATTGTATTTTTTTTTCAATATGATTGCAGTATCCGTATGCACATTTCTCTGTCAAACTAATAAGTACTTCTCTAGACTTCAATGTGTATATGCTCTCTATAACTATACCACAGTAAAGTCTATCCCACATGTTGATATATAATTTCATGTCTCCATTGACAGGGACTTCGATGAAGGCCTTTTACCAAGAATTAACAGTGTTCATTTTCATTACGAGGATGAAGTAAATGGTATCTCATCTGCGCCAGATGTTGGCAATTATTTGATAACAGAGGTAATGTTTGGAGAAATTGATGCTTCTGTGCTCACTTGTTAGTAAGTATAAGTAACAGTTCTTTTCTTCTTCATAGGATGAGAATGTTGCAGCAGCAAATGGAAATAGAGACTCGGTGCCTTTTGATGGTATGGCAGATGCTGAGGTTGAGCAGAGAATGACGGTTTGTGACTTCAACACTATCTCCCCCCCCCCCCCCCCCCCCCCCCCCCCTCCCTTCTGAACAGTATTTTACTAGGTAACAATGATACAAACCACTTGACAAGTCAAAAGTAGCAGTATCCGTGCGTATAACAACAATGAAGGGAATTTGGAACTAAAATTTCAGCAATTTTTAGTTTTCTGAACACCTTTTGCTGTACCAGCTCGTTTCGCATGTCCATAGCAAATACTGTGTTCAAGAATTATTCCACCTTCAGTTAAACCTAGATTCTTGCGGTGCATGAAAACACAAATCAATTCATAAGTAGGGTGTATTTATTCCAAAACTGAGCAGTGAAGGTACCAGTTTGGCAGTTTGTTAATGATTTCGATGCTTGCTGCGGGCGATTTTGGTTATTTGAAGTGAGATTTTTTTTTTCTCTTGAACTGCTGTCATTTTGGGAGGCATTTTTTAATTTTCTGTAGTACAAAATAAACTCCCAATTATTATTATTGTTTATGCCCTCATACTTTCAGGAAGCCAATGCTCAAGCATTCCATCCAACAGCAGCGAACTTTGCCATGCCAGTAGGTTCGGTGGGGAACTACACGCGGCAGGCGACGAACCCGGGGGGAGCTGGCCAGCTGCATCACAAAGCCGCGTGCAACATGGACAACTGTGCTTACATTTTGATGGCCCGGTCCATAACGGCCCAAGTCATGTGCCCGTTTGGCAACCCAGCATTCCAAACCGAACGATACGGCCCTCTCCCTGGAGCCCAGCTCAGCTCCAGAGGGCTCCGCCACTCCACCTCTCGTCTCCACTGCCGAATCAAGGAGCGGCGGCGCAGACGACCAGCAACCACGCCGGCGGCCGCAGGGCGGGCGGGCGGGAGCGCGGCAGCTGCAGCGGTCGTACGGGCGATACACACCGGGGCCCGGGCTGCGGCGTCAAGTCGGCAGCAGCCTCTGCGCCCTTGCTCGCCGCGCAGAAGCTAAGCAGCAGCAGGCACACCCATCCCATCTTTGATCCCCCTTCTCCTCACGCGGGAGCCCTCCTGCTTTCTTTCGTGGCCGGCGGCCTAATCCCTCCCCTTCGTCGCCGCCATGTTGCGCCTCCGAAATCGCCTCCTCCCTCTGCTCCGCGCCGCCTCCTCGCTACCCTCCCAGATCCACCCCCGCGCGTGCCACCACCTCCACCACCGTACCCGCACCCTTCTCCTTCGAGGACTACCTCGTCGTGTCCTGCGGCCTCGCCCCAGCCCAAGCCCGCGAGGTGTCCAAGAAGGCGTCCCGCGAGGTGTCATACGTTGGAAACAGGAGATCACTGGATGAGCTTTGCTACTCCCGCCTCAACTCTGCCTCCAACCCTGATGCTATTCTCGCCCTGCTCTCCGGCGCCGGCCTCTCCCGCGCCGACATCACCGCCGTCGTCTCCGCCGACCCGCTCATCCTCCGCGCTTCAGTGAAGAACATCGCACCCCGCCTCGTTGCTCTCCGCGACCGGGTCGGCCTGTCTACTTCCCAGATCGCTCGCTTCCTCGTGGTTGGCTCACGCGCTCTCCGCGAAGGCGACGTCACTCCCAGGCTCGAGTTCTTCATCTCCTTCTGCGGCTCGTTTGATCAGGTCCTGGTGGCCGCAAAGCAGAACTGGGGCCTCCTCTCGGCGAGCCTTGAGAGGATCATAAAGCCCAACATAGCTCTGTTTCGTCAGTGCGGTGTTCCAGATGTTGCTAAGGCGTGTTTACAAAAACCACGGTTGCTTACCTTCAACCAGGAACGTGTGAAGGAGTTTCTGCTGCGGGCAGAAGAACTTGGGGTGCCTACCACTTCTCGGATGTTTAGGCACGCAGTGGCCACCGTTGCCTCTAATTCCAAAGAGAAGGTTGCTGCCAAGCTTGAGTTCTTCAAGAGGACTCTTGGTTGTTCTGAGTCTGAGGTTTCCGTTGCAGTCTCCAAGCTGCCACAAATACTAGGATTATCTGATGCGATTCTTCTTCGCAAGATTGAGTTCCTGATCAATGAGGCCGCGATGGAGCAAAAGTATATTGTGCAAAGGCCTATCCTGCTCGCATACAGCTTGGAGAAGCGGCTGGTGCCTCGGCATCATGTCATGAAAGTGCTGCAGGAAAAGGGATTGCTGAATAGCAATATGAACCTTTTCCAATTAGTTCATTATGGAGAAGAGGTTTTCAAATCAAAGTTCATCGACTGTCACAAGGACTATGTTCCTGGCCTTGCAGATGCCTATGTTGCAGCTAGAGATAGTACTGTACCCTCTAGAGTGTAATTTTAAACATCTCATTCTGTGATTTAGGTGGATGGTGGAACTGCAACTTGTGCTCATTAGCGGCTGTCCACTATGCAGGTTTTCTCAATTCTGATTTCTGCAATATAACCACTAGTGATCACTGATTGGTCATAGTCCAAGGTTAAGTTACAACTATTAAGGAAGGAACTGTGTTTGGCTTATTCTGGATACTTAATGCACATTTTGTTGGTTTCATCTTCTGCCTTGCACATGCCTGAGATTATCCTTAACTTTGTTTTCTTATGTGGATAAGTCTCTGCTGTAGTAATATAGCCCTTTTGGTTGCCTGTGATATATAGAGAACGTGCCTCTTCTAGTCTAGAAGTAAGCCTATCAAATAAGGGAGACAGTTCTTAAATTCGAGTCTCAAACTTGTTTATTACTTCCTCCATCCTAAATTATAAAACATTTGGCTTTTTTCACCCCAAGTTTGACCACTCGTCTTATTTAAAAAATTGTGCAAAATATTACTTCTTTTGTCATTGCCTGCTTACCCTATAATAAAAGTTCTTTAAGAATGACTTAAATTTGACTATGTTTGCACAAATTTTTAAGAATGACTTCTTTTGTCGTTCAGTATATTGTCTGACCAGGTGATTCCCTGGGCAAACCATCTACTGGTAGTAGCTGGACATTCGAAGAACAGATGCTCAAGAGTTTCTTCAATATTATCATGACAGAGCATATGGTTATATCCTTCTTGCAGGAGTTTTTTTTTCCTTCTGCGAAGAGTATTGAGCTGACCATTCAACATGAGCCAGGTGAAGAAGTTGATGCGTGGGACACATTTGGATTTCAAAATCCAACGAGTGGGCTGAGTAGCTATGCTGGAAAAATGATGGTGATAATACCTGTTGGCCGAGTAAAAGTTCCTTCCCCAGAATAGTATTGCATGTTTCAGTCACCATTCAAACATGGACTTTTTTTGTGTCTAGATTATAGTTTTGCAGTTTTTGGTATGTTTATCCATACATTGGACTAGATTTTGGTCACTGTATTTTGTATACATATTGTAGCTTCTGTTTCATATAATTTAAATGACTATAATTACCATTTACCGCAGGTCATTAGCATCAAATTTTAACAAGCGCTTCAAGTGAGACAAAGGGCTCCTTATGGAACATAGTCCAGTTTTGAATGCCGTTGACACCGCTTTTCGGCATGTGTCAATATGGGCTAAGGCTTGTTTCGATTGGTAAGGAATTGATTGTCGTTATCTATTGGCATCAGGGTGTCACTGGTTAAATTACCGATTAGAGTAAGACTAGAGTAGAGTTTGAGGAATTGCCAGTGGAGGTGAGAAGGCGTTGCCGATAAAGGTAAGAATGTTGCCGATGAAAACAGGAATATGTGACCGAGTGAGAAGGCGTGCCGATAAGAATAAGAATGGTGCCGATAAGGCCAGAAATTTGTTGTCGATGGAGGTAGGAAGATACTGTTGATGAAGGCAAGAAGATGTTGCCGATGGAGACAGAAATGTTGCCGATGAAAGCAGAATAAGGTAGCTGACGTCAGCAGAAAGCTGTTGATGGCTGTGGAAGGAGGTTGCAGATTAGAGGTCTGTCGATGGAAAGTTTCATCGTAAGAGAGATGGATATAGGAACTGGTGATTTCCTGCCAGTATTATTGAAGTTTGAGTCTGACTCTTGCACGAATCATTTATTTCCTTAAAAATAGGTATTGTTGTTATGATTGAGTCCGACTCTTGCACGAGTCGTTTATTTCCTTTAAAGTAGAGATTTTTATTTAGGAAAGTTAGAGTCATGATTGTTTACAACTTCCTTGGCCGGAGTATAAATATGTACCGGAGGTGTTGTAAGGGATATACACAATCAATCAAAGAAGTTTACTATTTTCATCTAGTTTTCCAGCAATTTACGTCTACTGCATTAGTTCTAGTTCATCTACGAGTTCTTACGAGGTGTTGACGAATTTCCGTCAAGCTTTGCAAGATCCGCGTTGGGAGCAAATCAGAGCCTTGACGTCCGGGCGCATCGCTGTCGTCTCGCTCAAGTTTGTTCTAATTATCATCCTTGTCGATTAACTGGTCAAATCAACTGGCACACTTCGGATATCGATTTTGGGTATTAGCCCGACGTGTTTGCAGCCTCGATGGTTTTTGTGTCAACACGTCTTTTGGCACACCCGGTGGGACCAATAATATATCTTTAGGCCACGGGTTAACCCATATCAGGCTTATGGGGGACACTGATATCAATCCGCGCAATGTCATTGAAGTCTCCGAAGCAGATCTCAAAGATGATCAGAAGCAGGCTATAGAGGAGTACAAGCAGTTGTATCTGAAGTCCTTCAGCCTAAACAGGAGCGGCGAAGCTATCCAGAAGCAATATCCACCGTTGCCACGGCAGGTCACCTTCGACGCCAATCTTGATAAATTACAAGAGATAGTTAATTCCGCATTAAATCATGCGTTAATTAGCCACTCCAGTGTGATGTCCAATACTGTATACAATGCTGTTATGCAATCTTTCAAAGAAGGACAGACACCCCAGTATGTTGGTCCAGCGTATCATCAATCTGAATCGGCATCTGCTACAAACTCATCGGTGGTTCTAGTGACATCTTCCCAACCGGTGGATCCAACTGCCGATGAGGTTACGCCTCCAAGATCGAGCCTTGTAAGTGTTACTCGATTGAGCACAGATCAGATGACATCGGCGATGTCAAAGCCCGCAACTAAGAGTCACCCAACTCCCGCCAACTGGTGGGGATACGGTATGCCTCCAAATCCATCTGCCGACTCTAATCTGATCCAAGGTAATAATACAGCGTGGAAGAGCCCCATGGCATCGGCAATGCCTGCACAGCCGATGATCTCGATGACACATTATGCTACGTCCTCTCCAACTGTGCAGTTGCCATCAGAAGATCTTCAGATGGTGATACCCAAAGTGCCTTATATGCCACCATCGGCAAGTCCTTTGCCGATGCAACAAGGCACGGTAACTGCAAGTCAACCCATAGCAGTGGTGAATTCTCAAACTAGAGTACCAGCACACCAAGGCGGCCAATTTGTTGACTACTCTAAGGTACATGAACGACAAGCACCGGTTAGTTATCAACTATCGGCGAATTACCTGCCGATGACTTGTAATCCTGGATGGACTGCTCCAACACCGATTCAACAACAGGTGGTACAACCTGGGTATCAGTACCTGGAGAACGCTCAGAGTGGAACATCGACGCATCGACCGATGAATATAATGCCACAGTACATCCTAGTGGGTGTACAAAGTTATCCATCGGCAAATCAGTTGATGATTAATACTCAGCGAGTTGATGCTACGCCTGCGCCAAACATTCCAGCTTATTTGCCGCCAAGATACGAGGAGGCGTATCAACCAGCTCAGCCAATCAGCAAATCGGTAGAAAGCTTCGTCCAGAGGTTGCGAGACGTAAAGAACAAGTGTTATAGCTTGGTACTTGATGATCGACATTTGGCAGATTTGACCTTCCAGAGATTGCTGCCACACATCAAAGACAAATATACATCTCAAGAGTTTGAGAGTCTGAGCCATCTCGTGTAGAGAATTGCCGATCAAGACATTAAAGCTTTCGAACCTAGGAAAAATTGGAATAAAAAGGTATCCTTTATTGGGCAAGAAGAAGATGCTGAATCGGATGAGAAACCAAGTATCAGCGCTGCTGAATGGGTAAAAAACAAGAAGTCGGTGTCCTGTCCGTTTGGCCAGAAAGAAGCTGAAAAGTACACTTTTGATGTCACCAAGGCCGATAGGATATTTGATCTTTTGCTTCAAGAGGGGCGGATTAAGCTATCGCCTAATCAAGTGATTCCATCGGCTGAAGAGCTCAAAAGGATCAGGTATTGTAAGTGGCATGATGCAACTTCACACAATACCAACGACTGCAGAGTCTTTAGGCAGCAATTGCAGTCAGAAATTGAGTCTGGACGTATCAAGTTTGAAAATTCTAAAGCCCAAAAGCCGATGAAGATCAACCAGCACCCGTTTCCTAATAATATGGTGGAAACTAGTGGAAAGGTTAAAGTGCTGACGTCGGAAGCTGCCAAGAAAAATACATCGGTGGATCCTGAACACCAGATAGCTGCGCATGATATGAAAAGGAAAGGGTTTGCTGATGACAGAAAGGGCAAGAGTGTTGCCGATGAAAGCAGTAGCGCCAAGAGACCTCATGGCGTCATAATTACGCATAGGCGGCCACGGCAAGAGTATCGGCAATCACAGGAAGAACGATATCGGCAGCAAGAGGAAGAAAGACGCCAAGAGTGGTATCGGCACAAAGATCATTGGAGGTGTCCCTTCTTTGTTCATTGCTGGGAAGAAGGCATCAAGCTACCCACTGCCGATAATTTCCCTGAGTGTAATGGGTACTATCCTGCCGATCGGTCAGAAAAGAAGCCATGTTTCGATGATCAGGCATTAAGCTATGGCAGGCCGATCAGAGAGAAAAAATCAGCACATGATTGGCTGGGGGGCAAGCTCAGCGTACATGACAGGCTCGGTAAGCGTGTTCATCAAGAAGAGCTTGAGGAGCTGGCTAATGCAAGAGTGCCGGATGAATAAATACTATCTAGAGATCCAAATGTAAGGGGTGGTGCAGATGCAAGTGATGAAAAATAGTACCAGCCCGTTTGGAAAACTAAGCTTTCTCAATGGTGCCCCAAGGGTCTGACAAAGACTCAGAAAAGAAAGATTCAGCGTGAACGCCAGGGGGATATGTATCACGGTGAAGATCCTTCAAGAGAGAAATCTCCAGTTAAGCAGTGGAAGCCGAAACGCAAGGATAGGGATCCATCGGCAGAAATCAATATGGTTATAACATTGCCGATGGAATTTATGGCGCATGTTGATGATGAGGAAGAAGCTGCTGAGATGGCGCAGTTAGTACTGAACCCGATGACAGTTGTCTTTGAAAAGCCTACCGATGATGAAAGGCAGCATTTGAGAGCCTTGTTTGTCAAAGGCAAAGTTGATGGACAACCAGTATCCAGGATGCTAGTAGATGGTGGAGCGGCAGTCAATATAATGTCGTACGTTATGTTTAGGAATCTTGGGAAAGGTGACCAGGACTTAGCCAAGACAGACATGATGCTTAAAAATTTTGAAGGCAATGTGTCACCATCTAAGGGTGCAGTGTGCGTTGAATTGACCATCGGCAGTAAAACTTTGCCGACGATATTTTTTGTGATCAATGGCAAAGGTACCTACAACTTGCTCCTAGGAAGGGATTGGATCCATGCCAATTGTTGTATCCCTTCTACAGTGCACCAGAGCCTCGTGCAGTGGGTTGGAGACAGGATTGAAGTCGTCCAGAGTGAGGCTTCGTTAATCGTTGCAACGGCAGAATCAGAAACCTATGAACAAACCAAGTGCATATCAAGTAAAACTTGGGATACGGAGTTTCTCAAGGTTGCCGATTACCGAATCATACCGATCCAGTTCGCCGACGACGGAAAACTTGGGCAGGGGTTCACATCGGCAGATGACTTACTAGAAATAGATATCGGCGATGGTAGTAAGTATAGGCCTACTTTTATTAGTGCTAAGTTAGATTCCCAATGTAAACAACAGTTGAATGATTTATTAAAGGAATATAAAGATTGTTTTGCTTGGGATTACACAGAGATGTCTGGCTTAGACCGATCAATAGTCGAACATCGGTTACCTATTAAATCTGGTTTCCAACCACATCGGCAACCTGCGCGCCGATGCAATCCTATGGTATTGCCTGACATTAAAGCTGAGATTACAAAATTAATTGAGGCTGGGTTTATTCGGCAATGTCGGTATGCCGAATGGATTTCTAATGTAGTTCCTGTGTATAAAAAAACGGAAAGCTTTGTGTTTGTATTGATTTTAGAAATCTCAACAAGGCTACGCCGATGGATGGTTATCCAATGCCAGTTGCCGATCTATTGATCGATGCTGCTGCTGGGCATCAAATAATTAGTTTTATGGATGGTAATGCTGGATATAATCAAATATTTATGGCTGAAGAGAACATATCCAAGACTGCTTTTAGATGTCCAGGTCATGTCGGTTTATTTGAGTGGGTCGTGATGACTTTTGGTTTGAAGAACACCGGTGCTACTTATCAAAGAGCAATAAATTTTATTTTTCATAAGTACATCGGCACGATAGTTAAAATCTATATTGATGATGTGGTGGTCAAGTCCAAGGACTTTGAGAAGCATCTTGCCAATTTGCAGAAAATTCTAGAGTGTACAAGGGAGCATGGATTAAAGATGAATCCTAATAAGTGTGTGTTTGGCGTATCGGCAGGTCAATTTTTGGGTTTCATGGTGCATCAAAGTGGTATAGAGATCGGCAGAAAATCTATTGATGTAATTAATAAGGTGATTGCTCCCACGAACAAGTCTGAGTTGCAATCCTTGATCGGAAAGATTAATTTTATTAGAAGATTTATATCTAATCTGTCTAGAAAGATTAAGTCTTTTAGCCCATTGTTGAAGTTAAAAATCGGTCAAGAGTTTGCATGGAAGGAGGAACAGCAATCAGTCTTAGAAGAAATTAAAAGATATTTGGTAAACCCTCCAGTCCTGGTTCCGCCTCAACATGGGAGGCCTTTCAGATTATATTTGTCTGTCGATGACAGTGTTATCGGGTCAGCCTTAATCCAAGAATTTGAAGGGAAGGAACGCGTAATTTATTATTTGAGTAGAAGGCTAGTGGATGCTGAAACCAGATATTCGGCCATTAAGAAATTATGCTTGTGTCTATACTTCTCTTGCATTAAGTTGAGGCATTATTTATTATCGGCCGAGTGCACTGTCATATACAGGGATGATGTGGTTAAATACATGCTGTCAATGCCGATATTGACTGGCAGGATCGGAAAATGGATTTTAGCACTGTCAGAATTTGACTTGAAGTATGAATCGGCTAAGGTAGTTAAGGGTCAAGTGATGACCGATTTTGTTACTCAGCATTGTGGTACAGTAAGCTCTGTAGGGATTGCTCCTTGGACTGTGTTCTTTGTTGGGTCCACGTGTAAGGAAGGGGCAGGTATTGGTATTGTGCTAATTTCACCCCGAGGGCAGAAGTATGAGGTCTCATTGCCGATTGTTACTACTTCAACGAACAATCAGGTTGAATACCAAGCTTTGTTAAAGGGATTGGAATTGCTCAGGGAAGTGTGTGTCGATGCCGTTGAAATCTTTGGTGATTCCATGTTGGTGATCAATCAGTTAATTGGAACATATGAATGCCGAAGTGAAATTTTGATTGCGCACCATGAAAAGTGTTTGCAATTATTAAAGGAATTTAAATAATACCGCCTCGAGTATATTCCCAGATTGCATAATGAAGAGGCTAATCGTTTAGCACAGTACGCTTCAGGATATCAGCCAATTCGGGGAATAATGACATCGCTAATGGTTGCCGATGACTTGAGAAAAGAGATTACCGATTATTTAAGGGACCCGTCTAGGAAGGTTGAAAGGCGTTTGAGGTTTCAAGCTACCAAGTACGTGCTCCTTGATGATGAATTATATTATCGAACGATTGATGGAGTTTTGCTCAGATGCCTTAGTAAAGAAGAATCAAAAGAGTTGATGGGTGAAATTCATGAAGGAGTATGTGGAGCACATCAATCGGCATTTAAGAAGTGGATGATTAGACGGAATGGATATTATTGGCCGACAATTCTTGAGGATTGTTTCAGATACTTCAAAGGGTGTTAAGATTGTCAGAAGTTTGGTAATATTCAGAGAGCACCTGCATCGGCAATGAATCCTATAATCAAGTCTTGGCCGTTCGAGGATGGGGTATTGATTTTATCAGCCAAATTTATCCGCCATCGAGTAAAGGGCATAAATTTATACATGTTGCTACCGATTATTTCACGAAGTGGGTTGAAGCTATTCCTTTGAAAAAGGTGACATCGACAAACATGATAGACTTTGTGAAGGAGCACATTGTTTACCGATTTGGTATTCCTCAGACTATTACAACTGATCAAGGGACAATGTTTACATCAGGGGAGTTTGATGAATTTACTGTCGGCATGGGATTTAAAGTTTTAAACTCTTCTCCTTATTATGCTCAAGCTAATGGTCAGGCCGAAGCAACTAATAAAGGGGTGATTAAACTTATCAAGCGCAAGATTGAAGAGAACCCTAGAAGGTGGCATGTTGTGCTAAATGAAGCATTATGGTCATATCGGATGGCATGCCATGGCTCTACTAAAGTTTCACCTTACCAGTTGGTGTATGGGCACGATGTTGTTTTGCCTTGGGAGATTAAAACTAGGTCTAGACGATTGTTTTCCCAGGATCAATTAATAACCGATGAATATGATGTCCTTATGAAAGATGAATTGGAAGATCTGGCGAGCCATCGGTTCAGGGCCTTAATCAGCATTGAAGAGAACAAGAAAAGGGTTGCCAGATGGTATGGCAAGAAGGTGAAAACAAAAGAGTTTGCCAACGGGGACCTGGTCTGGAAACTGATTTTACCGATTGGGATTAAGAGTTCAAAGTTTGGAAAGTGGTCTCATAATTGGGAGGGCCCGTTTCGGATAAATCGGTCTGTTCCTGGTAATGCTTATGTTTTGGAAACCCTCGAAGGGGTTGCGTTTTCCAGAGCAATCAATGGTAAATATTTAAAGAAGTATTATCCTAGTATCTGGACAGATGCGTAAAGAAATACGTATGTAAATACTGATAATAGGCTTATCATATATAGCATCAGCAAAAGAGGCATTAACGTTATAATACAAACCAGTCATCAAGTTTTGAGTTGTCGGTACAACAAGATTACAAGAGAGACTGAATAGATGAAATCGCACGAAGGCGAATTTGGTCTGCTTCTTCTATCTCCTTGGCATCGTCATTGGCAGTGCCTTCAATGGGCTTGATCTTTCTCTTCAACAGAAGGGCCTGCCGAGCGTCAGCATCTCTTTCTTGTTGTAGAGCTTTAACGGCATCGGGAAGTTGAGCCTTCTTTTGGTTGGCCACGTTTAAGGCTTCATCAACTTTCTTCAGCTCTGCTAGTAGTTCTTCCTTTCTTGCCGATAGATGGGTGATTTCTTGTTCGAGATCGATGCTAGAGGCTTCTAGGTGACCGATGCCCTTGTGCTTTTCATCGGCAGTTTGCTTAAATTGGAGCATCTCCTCTTCAAGCTTTGATTGGGCAACCCTATCGACAATGCGGCGTGAGGCCCGTTGGTATTGGAGTTGTCGACTCTCAAGAAACGCCGCTTGGAAGAGTATTTCTTCGACATCGGCATGCAGTTGACCTTGAATTTCCTTGAAAGCTATCCTTACTGCATTTGAATCTTGGACTAGTTTGGATGTGCTTTGCTGCAGTAAGGATAACAGTGCTTCAAGTTTGGATTTCACTTCTGCCGATATAGCATCTGATGGTGGAGCAGAGCTTTCTTCTTCTTCGTCATCGTCTGGTATATTGATGGCAAAAGAGAATAGGTTGTTGGGGGAGTCTTGGGCCTGAAAAGAAAAGGATTAGAGTTTGTTGATCACAAGTTTGTGTTTTGCAAGTTTTATGGCAGTCAGTTTACCATCTTTAGACGGATCTCTTGCCTCGGGCTCGGCAAAGCAGCTGGCGCGGTGGTGTCTTGAGCATCGGCGATGGTTGCCGATGAACTTGCTTCTGTGGCTGGAGTTGTTAGTGCCAGTGCTGATGCCGACGCCGGTGACGTTTCTGTTACAGCTAATCTCTGCGGCACTGGCGTTGTCTCTTGGGTGGAGGCTTCGACTGGCGTCTGGTCAAGGGCAGGCACCGATGCTGGCTCTTGTGTTGGCGCATCGGTAGGAGATTGAGAAGATGCTGCCGATGATGGCCTTAGGCGTTTTTGTCGAGGAGCGGTACTTGGTGAGCCTTGGCGCTTCGACTGCTGTACTTGGGGGGCATCGGCAGCTTGGACTTGGGGAGCTTGAGAGCTGGGAGTAACTGCCGATGAGCTTGTCTGCTACAGGAGAACAGTTAATACAAGCCAAATGAGAAGTTGCCGATGAAAATACGAAATCGGCATAAATTAATAGAAATTTGTTACCGCAAAAGCCTGCGCTAGAGCAGCAGCAGCAGTCGATGGAGTGGCAGCCGCTATAGTCGGTGTTGACTTCGGCTTGATGCTGACCTTGGGAGCTACCCTTTGTTGCAAGAAGGAAGATAATGATGGAGCCCTGCTACCAATTACCGATGTGGGATTGGTCAGTCGCAGGTTGAAGTTTTTGCCACTTCTGCTCTTCTTTGGGATTAAGTCATTAACCTGTTAACAGAGTTAGTTGCCGATACATTTGGAAGAAGAAAAAGAGGTAATATCAAGGAAGAGCTTACCACAGTATCGGGAATGACGTGATTAGTGTCAATCAGGTGCCGATAGTAGTCCGACGATACATAGAACAGTTGGCCCTTCCACTCTTGCCACCAAAACTTGTATGACTCAGTGATGAAGGATATTGGCGTCCAGGTAGACAAGTCGATATTGGTTGTATCGGCATGAGGGGAAAGGTGGACGATTCTGTTCCAGTCCATGGCACTGGTGATGGCTTCTCTGGGCTTCACCACATTGGTGTAGCATAGCTTGATCGGTAGTTGCCCGAATGCTACTTGCCTTGATGCTGCCGATGGGTAGTAGAACTCGTAGGAAGCCTGTGTATTCTTCCCGCTCCCGAAGATGTTCACTGGGATTGCGCGGGGAATGAGGATGGCTCTCATGATTTCTTCATCTTTGTCTGAATCTGCATCGGCGATGTTGAAGGAAAGAGGAAATCTCTTATCGGCATCAACATAGGGCCACCAAGCCCGGTTTGCGGAAGGGATTCCACAGTAAAATCTCTGGAAAAATCTGCCGATCTGGTCCTCATTAGCATCAGTCCCAGGTAGGACTCGATGGCTTCGCCAAAGTTGAGAAGAGAGCGAGTTGTTGGTTCGTCGTCGGCAAGCGTGTGGTCTTCAACTAGGACCCGTGGAAATTCTTGACTGAACAAATCAAATTGGAGGATTTTGTGCATATGAGCGTTCAGCCACATATTCACAAACCACCAGGGCTCTCCAATGTTGTCGATGGGTTCACCCCGTAACAATTTCTCTGACACTTGATGCAGAAGACGGTAAACTACTCCGAGGAGATATCGGCCAAGAGGACGTCGAGCTCCATTGGTTAAGAGTTCTGCTGCCGGGAGATACATGTTGGTTGGCCCGACTGTCCTACCGCAAAAGATGAATTTCTCCAGCCACATGTTTAGGAAGGTGAAGTGCTCCATCTGGCCTACCGATCCAGTCTTTTGGTATTCTTGGATATATCCAGTCCAACCATCGATGTTGCGGGTAGTTACCCGATGCTCAGGCTTTCTGTTGAAGAGACTGGCATCATCGACAGAAGAAATATCAAGACCAGTAAGCATGTACACATCGGCAAGTGTAGGAGTAGCTGGTCCATGTCTGAATAGGAATGCATTCATGGTGTCGGACCAGAAGTAGGATGCGGCGATCATCATGGATTCATTTTTTGCTATATCGGCAATGGATAACTTGATACATTGATCCAGTTGGCGTTCTGTCCAGTAAACTCGCTGCGATCTGGCCATCCTTAGGTACCAGTTTTTCCACCCTTTGGTAGGTTTGGGCCAAGAATGGAAGATATCTACCCATAACCCTAGATCAAAGTGTTCGGATCTGAAAGGAACCCGGTTGACCTCTGCATTTATGATTTCGGTTGGATCGGTATTCCCCATCGGACCGAAATAGCAGACGTGTGGTTGATCGGTGGGGATTACTATTCTATTGCGCATTTCCTAAATTCAGAAAACAAAAAGGGAAAGGAAAAAGAGATCACGAAACAATGCAGAAGAAGATCGGAGTGAGAGGAAGAGAAATTGACCGTAGGGACGGTGAAACTGATCGCCATTGGGTCGGAGGAGTTCTTATAGGTCGCGCCTTGCTGGTGGGAGGAGCCGTCGGTTGAATGTCGCCGGAGTGTTCTTTGAAGGCGCCGGTGAAATGGGGAATGAAAGCGAATGAGGATGTGAGCTCGGGGTGAGGAAAAGATTGGATGACGGTGATTTTTATAGGCCTGGAGACGCCAGGGACATTTTGGAGTTTTCTTTTCACTAAGCAAAGATATGGAAGGGTATGGTAGTGGATTCGCGCGATGATCGAGGAATTATGAGAGTGGATTGTGACTGTTCGCGCTACAGTTACGGGGTTCTGTTGGTAACTTGCAGTTTTTTGCGCACGGGAATCGAGGAAGTCGTGCAGGTATCTTGAAGGAGAAGGTTGCAGTAGAGAAAATTTTGGCGCATAAAATATTTTATTCTCCGAAATTGGGGGGCATGTGTTGACACCGCTTTTCGGCATGTGTCAATATGGGCTAAGGCTTGTGTCGATCGGTAAGGAATTGATTGCCGTTATCTATTGGCATCAGGGTGTCACTGGTTAAATTACCGATTAGAGTAAGACTAGAGTACCGATGGTGAGTTTAAGGAATTGCCAGTGGAGATGAGAAGGCGTTGCCGATAAAGGTAAGAATGTTGCCGATGAAAACAGGAATATGTGACCGATGAAAGTGAGAAGGCGTTGTCGATAACAATAAGAATGGTGCCGATAAAGTAGGGATTTTTGTTTAGGAAAGTTAGAGTCGTGATTGTTTACAACTCCCTTGGCCGGAGTTATAAATATGTACCGGGGGTGGTGTAAGGGATATACACAATCAATCAAAGAAGTTTACTATTTGCATCTAGTTTTCCAGCAATTTACGTCTACTGCATTAGTTCTAGTTTATCTACGAGTTCTTACGAGGTGTTAACGAATTCCCGTCAAGCTTTGCAAGATCCGGGTTGGGAGCAAATCAGAGCCTTGACGTCCGGGCGCATCGTTGTCGTCTCGCTCAAGTTTGTTTTAGTTATCGTCCTTGCCGATTAACTGGTCAAATCGACTGGCACACTTCGGATATCGATTTTGGGTATTAGCCCGACGTGTTCGCGGCCTCGATGGTTTTTGTGTCAAGAGCCATGTTCCTTGAGAGTTTCTTATAAATGATGTGCCTGGGCACTTAACTTTTAAACTGTGGACTTGAGCTGTTAGGTCTTCAGACAGATGACTACAGATCCTGGATTCCCGACGTTTGGTGTGATTCCAAGGCTCTCCCATCCGCTACTGGTGAGGAAGATATTATGGAAGCGCCAAGAAACTGTGAAGTATATATGGTGGCCATGACTTGATGCAGGAGTTTGGTTTGGGCTTCGTGCCATGATTGACCGGTGTTGCCCCATGTTGGCGGATTGCATTATCCTTGATCTGGAAATTTAATGGTTGAATCAGGGGTTGATATAAGCGTGCAGCTCCATTTTACTTTTGGTGCATGTCAGGAATCCATGGATCAAAGTGCGGATATGTTGAATGAAATGAGTAGTAAGCCACATCATCTCGGCAATTCTTTTAACCCTTTTGATTTTTTGAATGTGTTCCCCTCACCCTGATTTTGTACAAGTATGTTGAATGAAATGAGTAGTAAGCAACATCATCTCAAGCTTCCAATGATGCAAGGATAATGGCGCAAAGCGTTTGATACATTGATCGGTGTATGTACACTCAGAGCAGAGAAATAGAGAAGAATGTGGAGCTTTTTATTTCTTTCTCTTGTACGTGTATGGACGTATGGTGAAGTGTAGGCTACAATAAACTTCTCTCTTGTTCAGTTTTGGGCCCCTCTTTGGGCTTTGGCCCTATTTATACGCAACTGTTGAAGGCCTCTCCAAATCCTTTTCTAATTCCTCACATATGCATGCCCACGTGTGCGTCAGTGTGCACATCAGTACACTACGGAGTAGTTTAGTATAAGTTATTTTTGTAGTAAAATTCAGAACATTACCAGCACCCAAAATATTACATGATCCATTGAATTATTTCAACACAATACATAATCCATCGAATTATTTCAACACAAGAACATGAAAATTAAGTATAGAAAGACAACAATTATCCGGTTACATTGAAAAAAATTACAATATACTCCCTGCTTTCATAAATGTTCATCGTATTAGACTAAAGGAAAAGTCTTATAAAATAGATTTTGACCATTAATTTCTCTTATAATATAAAGTTGGTGACAAAAACATCCATACCATCTTAGAGGTGTTTTTAACACAAATCTATTGGTGTAAGTTTCAAGCTCTAAACATTCATACAATTTAACTAATTGTTGGTCAAAATTTATAAAGTTTGACTTTTTCTCTAATCTAATATGATTATCATTTATGAAAGGAGGGAGTATTATTTAGGAGATAGGCTACACATGAGGCAGTTCCTCAGCCTTCCCTGCAAGATTTTGCTTTGCCTTGAGATGAAGCTCTGACTCTCAAGACCACAAGCGATAAACTCAACTTACACCAAGGTTGCTTGGTGTTTCCTCAGTAAGTCGTTGGTTGAGATATCAATATAACATCTAGGGCTTAGAGCATCTCCAACAATTTGTTATTTATCACTTGTCAAATCTTGTGTTTTAACAAGTTGCTGTAATAATTTACCAAGTTGGAAAGAGGTCATCTCCAACAATTTGTTATTTCTCACTTGCCAAATCAAAAAAAGAAGATTAAAAATGAAGAAAACTTGCATGCGGGAAACCGAGCGGAGGACTCGCGGGCGAGTGGATGGCAAGCCGATGCGCGCTCGCAAAAATAGGCGCGCGGCTCCGTCTTTTGGCAAGCGTGTAGAATTGATAAGTCCAATTGACAAACTGTTGGAGATTGTTTTTTGATTGATTTACCAAATTTTAAAGGATAATAAATGATTTAGCAAACTTTTGAAGATGCTCTAGGTTTGGTTTAAGAAGGTTCGACAACCTCTACTCTAGTTTGAATTTTTCTTCAACATTGTGGAAGCTAGCTTGTAAAAGCTGGATTATAAAAATTTGACTGGTCATATATCAATCCATCAGCTGGTTGAATGATTGTAATCTTAATTACTGTTGATGATCCATTAAGATTTTTCGAGAAAGTGCTAATAAGTACATTTTTTACTAATATATACACATGCATATATGGAAGTACATTTTCTAAAAGATAGGATTACATTTTTAAAAGCAAAATATTCATAATACCCTCACTCTTTAGCATGGGTAAATGTCGGAGGCGAATAGGGCCCCACACAGAAGCACCACTTGTTGGCAGCGGCCATTATAGGTGACGCTCTTACCTCTTGTGTTCTGACTCTTATATATATATATATATATATATATATATATATATATATATATATATATAATATATATATATATATATATATATATATGTCGTTGTTGTAGTATGTCTAAATACACAACATACTACATACATTTGGACGCACCCTATATTTAGGTTAATAGAATCTTTATTGTACTTGGTACAAGCTAAAACGACATATGTACAGGACATGTATTGGGACACAACGAGAGAATTTTTATAATGGATGTGGAAAAATGGACGGCTCACGAGAGACGGTCCGATGGCTAGAAAGGCACAGGCACAAAGAGAAATCAAGTGCGTGTTAAATTTCGTGGGATTAACACCTAAAAAATTAGAAAAAATATATTTTCAAAAAATAATATTTTTTATTAATAAAAGGATGATTGAAGTAGTACATGTATTTCCCTAATTCCGATCACGCCAACCCTAGTCACTCTCTCAATCTCTTTGTTCTTCCTTCTCTCCGAGTCTCTGTGTTGTGGCGGCGCCGGTTGTCAGGCAAAGGGCAAAGGCGAGAGCTAGGGCTGAGGGCAGGGTAGCATTGCGTCATTCAACTCGCCGTGTGCGGGTGCGCGTGGGCGAGGGGTGAGGGTGGGATGGGAGCCACAATTACTATACTAACCTTCCACTCATAAAATTAAGTAGAGCTAATAACCTGCTCAGAAACCAAGAGGAACCAAGAAGTACCCCTCAACTTGGGATCCTAGTACCAGTATCACTCAAGCCATGTGGAATGCGTGGCACTTGAGGTGAATCGTTGCTTTGTTGTTGAGTTGTTGTGACATTTTTCATGCGATAAGAGAGGACAACGCCGCAGGACCGAGGCTCCTCCTGCTTCCGTGGCTCCACGACGCCGTGCGAAGGCGACGCTCCCGCAGCAGCCGTGGACGTCGAGGTAAGAAGGGCCTTCCGGCTTGGTTTCGTTTCCCTTGTTGCGGTGCTTTGAATCTGTGCATGTTGGTGTTGGAATGCGTGAATCGGACGAAGGTGTTTTCACAAATGGAATGCCGGTCACGTTGTAGATCTTGTCGCTGTGGATTTGTTGCTTCGTGAATCGAGCATCTAGCCTCGGTTTCTCAGCCAGCATTTCTGGGGGATTTGAGATTCTTCAATGGCTTCATGATTTGGTTTCAAATTCCATTAACTGAATTCTTAACCATATTTTTTATTTTTTGAAACTGAGTTCTGAACTTCTGATTGGTTGGATTTTTTTTTTTTTGAAACTGAGTTTTGAACTTCGGATTGGTTGGATGTGCCACAAAAATTCTTTCCGTAAATTGTCCTCTTTCTATTTGATTGCCTGTTTGGTTTCGACCAAGTCAAATATTTTGAACTCCTCGTGTATGAACCATGAAGCATTAAAATGTACTGAGTTCTGAACTTGTTGGAACTAGATATGTTACTTGGATGGAATTCTAAACTTCATCTATCTGTAGTTTCCTAGATTGGGTTGCTGTTACAGTTTTAGATCAAAGGCTCCATTATGCTATAGTGAAATGATGCGTTTGTATGTTTTTAGTGTAACAAAGGAGGGGAGACTGCGAGCCTGCCTTCACTCACTCACACTGCAAAGTCTGATGAAGATGTTCTTGCAATGCCTAAATCTCGTCCCGGTGAAGGGGTAGCAGCAGCACCTTCATCATCAGATGATGATGTGCTACAGAATGCTGCTGCCACTAGCACATCAGCAGCGGCCAATCAATTGCCAAATCCTTCTGGGAGGTCAAGGCCACGTTTTGGTGTCAACTTTGGGCTGAGTAGAGCTGTCAGTTTGGGATCATCAGTAGCCTGCTCTATTCTGTCATCTGACCTCCCGACTTCTGCTAATCCAGGTGAAGGTCGGCGAGATGTGGATTACTCTTCTGATACAGGCATCTCCCAGCAGGGTAGTGCACCCACTGCTGGGATTGATTCGACTCTGGATATGCTTAGGGATAGTGTCACGGCACAAGCTAGAGCAGCTCGTCAGGCTAGGAGAAATCTGCTAGAATCTGAAGATGCTACCTTGAGGAGCTCCTACAGAAGGATGGGGTCTCAGGAACCTTTTGAAGGCAGTGTTCGGTTTAGCCGAACATTAAGTGTTGGGCGGCTTCGGGACAGAGTTCTCAGGCGGCCTCCATTCTCAGATGGGCTATTCACCCCTTCACTTCTTTACGATAGGGCAGTATGGCCATCTGGAAATGCTAGTGCTAGGCAAGATTCAGCAGTAATGCAAAGGACTAATTCAGACAGGAGTTCAGAACAGCGATCTGATCCTTCAACCAATGATCTGTACAACTTGACCTCTGAGAGGCAGGCCAGTAATAGCGACCTACTGGAGCGCAGATCAGCTTTTCTTGAGAGGAGGAGGAGGATACGATCTCAGGTAGTTTGAAGTTCAACTTTATTTCAGCATTGGTTATTACCTCTAAGAATTATGAGTTTACAATGTTTGCTGTCTTAATAGGTCAGAGCTCTGCAAAGGTTGGGCAGCAGGTTTGAAAATTTATCAGGACATGAGAGGTCCTGCATACTATCTGGTCAGCATAGAACAGGAAACTGCAACTGCAGAACAGGTAGTCGACAAGGCAATCCTGATGAAGAAACTAGCACAAGGGCTAGCATATCGAGAATTGTTATGTTAGCAGAAGCACTTTTTGAGGTATGTCGTGCAAATATACATACACCCTCTGTCCAAAAAAGAATGTAATTCTCGGTTTAATGAGTCAATCAATCTCATGTTTGACTTAGTCCAAATCTAGGACTACATTCTTTTTGGGATGAAGGTAATAATTCTGTTCTTGATTGGAGAAGGATACTACTTATGGTTATGACTTCCAGGTTCTGGATGAAATTCACCACCAATCTGCTGCATTATCTTCATAAAGACCATCGTTTTCTTCAATTGGATCCGTTCCTGCTCCAAGGGAGATTGTTGAGCGTCTTCCTGCAAAAGTGTACAGGAAACCATTGAAATACCAGAACGAGGAAGCTGCACAGTAAGACATTACGGCCTATATAGAATGATGTTTGGAAATTTGTTACGTAATTATGTGAGTTTCGAACAGGTTTAGTCTTATGTTTCACTGTTTCATAAATAGGACACGTTCTTTTCAGTGTGTTATATACTCCTTCCAGAGCAGCTACTATTATTTACCGATAAAGTTTAGTGTCTAAACTCAATCCTAACTTAAGCAAGTGATTACTTAGGCTAGATCATGGTTATAAAGCATTAAGACGAAAGCGCTTGATTTGTGATCACATGGGAGATTGGAGGAGCCTAAGGCTTCTCACTAGGCATGCCAAATTCCCAATTTTGCCAGCACCTTCATATATTTCAATCTACCATTCAAAGCCCAGCAAAATAATTATTTCATGTGTGGTCTCTACACTCTACAATTGCCATTTAAGTTGGTTCATTTCCAGCTGTATAGCACCTGTATGTGTTATGAGTGGGAGTGTGGGATTATTGTGTGGGCACTTGTCCTTGTAACCTTGCAAGTTGCAACCACATATTGTTGTACAACTTCTCATTTCTTTCATCTATGCAGATGCTATATTTGCCTTGTTGAATATGAAGAGGGAGATTGTCTCCGTATACTTCCATGCCATCATGAATTCCATCTATCATGTGTAGATAAATGGCTAAAAGAGATTCACAGGTATTCATCCTCTTATTTAACAACGAGCATTCTTTACGTTTGTGAAAAATGGGGTTCTTTTTAATCCACATCTAAGAAACTGCAGAATCAGCATGCTATAATTATCTCCTTAACATGGGAGCTCTATAGACTGTAGCTATCCCTTGTTGTTTATGTGATATTAGGAGACTATTGACATTATCTAACAGTAAATCCACATGCTCTGTAATGGTACACATGTTAGTTTTTTGCAAAGTATTTGGACTACATTTGGTGTGAAGTTAAAAAATGGCCCTACATTTTGGACACCCCAAAATCTGATATTTACTGCCAGAATTAAGTATGAATGGAGAGTCGAGATGCATTAGTGCTTACTATCATCATTATGCTTCGAGATTAGACTGGCATATATGCTAGGCCTCATGTGGTATAGCAACAAACCATGAATGCCCCCCCCCCACCCTGCCCCTCTAGAGGCTAATGTTAACCATGTCTTCTCCTGAATATTTTGTTATTTAAGGACCTCTTCAGAATGTTTGAACCACAAGCAATTGGTGGATAATAGGATTACATTTTTTTAATTTTCAGGGTAAAGCAGGATGCTCAAATATTTATGTCTGTGCTTTTAAAATTTTCACTTGACCTTGTTACTGAAGTTTTACCCTTTTCTTCTGAAATTATTCCTGAGCTTCACTCAGCCTCAAAATTACAGAACAGATCTGACTTTAATATTAGATGTTAGTATCTTTATTGGAAACATCTTGTTGGCTTATGACTGAGAACCTAAGTCTTAGCTTCTATTCTTGAGTTGCTAAAAGATTATTAGCTCCATAAAATGTGCATTTATTGTATTGTACAGTAAATATATCAGCAGATGCAGTTAATTACCTTTGTACTGATACGAGTTTCTATCTTGTTTTCTAGGGTTTGTCCACTTTGTCACGGTGATGTCTGCAGATCTGATGCACCTATTAGAAAGGTCAGCTGATTCTGTCTCTTGAGAATGCAGCTTCTTACACCGAAAAGCGGAGCTCCTGGCAGGGTTCTCTGATCCAATTCCTATAGAACCTGCAAAACTTCTGCAGGTGTTATTTTCATTTTCTCCCCTCTTGTGGTCAGAACAGCTCAGGATGCTCCTGTATTAATGTGAACTGGGTTCCCGATCTTCCGTCAGTTCAAGATAACTATCGATTTGGTTGGAGAGACACACCGATCCGGCTTCAGATCACAAAGACTGAACCCTGCAATCTTAGCACCACGTCTAATCTGGTTATCAATCGTGTCACAATCCGGTTGACCTCGCCAAGAGGGCTAATCCCTGCTGCAAATCGAAGAACACAAGCAAAAACAAGATAAAATGCAACTCAAGTGAAGTGACAATTGCAGATATATGATTAAGATCACGAATGTGGGGTTTCACAAACCGATGACGGCGACTGTTCAACGGCAGATAGATCTAAAGCAAAACCCAAACCCTAACGTAGGCGGCGGTTGCTGATTATATGGTCTAAGGGGCGTCCTAGGGCAACCACTCACGTCCGTAAGGTGGGCCAACTCATTACAAAGCCTAACGGCCCAAAAACAGTGACATAGCACCGGAACAGATTCTGGACGCTGACTTGTTTTGATGTTTACCGATGACTCAGATGGAATTTGGACCTCAAACCAACGTCATTAGTTTCCTTATAAAATTATCTTTCCAACCACGGGTGAATCATCGAAAACGGAGTCAGGATGCGTCCTGGGCGTCCGTTTTACTCCTTGCTGGTCCTAGACTCCAAAATAGACTCGAACTCGAATTGGATTGGTCCTCCAACTTGGGTTGGACGACCTTGCTGCCCTCCTAAGGTGGTGTCCAAAGAGGAGGACGTCTTGGACCATCTTTGGGGTGTTCTCCACATGTTTGGGACGTGGTCCTACTTGGTCCAGGGTCCCAAGGTTCCATGACAAGTCCAAGACGACATCGTAGCATCCCGCAGGAATAGTAGCTGAGTGTCGTGAAGATTTGAAGACCTTGCCGACGTGATATTGAGGTGGGACCAGATCCATTTGAAATCTTATCAAATAAGCTTTCCAACAAGTCCTCATTGACCTCAATCGCACTCCGGATGGATGAGTTATGGCCTTCCCAATGAAGCACTGTTGGGCTGTCAACGAACCGAATGTTGAACTTTGAAAACCATGCACATTGAGACATGTTTGTATCTACAAGTAAATATTGACATATACATGTGGAACCAAGTGAGTTGTACCAAGAACCATTGTGTAAATGTAAGAATGAGCTCACTTTGTAATCTATGGTTGTGGTTGTATCCGAAGGTATCATATCCTCATCATTCTCCCCTTCTTGACAACAAACTATCCTCGGTTTGAGTGTAGCTGTAGGACAGGTTGTATGTAGTAGCCAACATTGCTTCCCTTCTTGAATTTTAACCTGTTTCTTAATCACAAAACTTGGAGACCTCGACATGGTATGACTATAGAGATTGCAGCCCTCTAATGGATCATATTGTTTCACAATAAAAGAAAATTTCAGATTTGAACAAATATAGACACGATGCATCATATACTCTCCTTTATAATTATATTTGCCAATTAAAGTGATATGAACATTTAGACAACCATGGAAATTCAACATATTTAAATTTATCTTCCAAACTACTTAGGGCACACAAACTATCAAACTCAATATTACCCAACGTATTTAAAGAATACAACAATTTTAGCTCATCTTTTTCAGTTGCAATCGGGAGTAAATTTCTATTTTCAGCAACATTATTTGTTTCCAAGACAGAACCACCATTAATCATAACAGTATCACACAACTCTTTTTTATCGCAAAGAACAGTAGAATCATCATCATATGACAAAGGTAGATCAATAGAAGGTTCTACTATAGCATTAGCATCGTTGGTGCACAAATTCAACACATCAAGAGACTCTTACCAGAGTCAATTACATGTTATATCTGTGTCAAGTTGTCCTCTTGTTTGGATATATATTGTAAAATATTAGTACAGACAAGAGGCAAAACAATATCTTTATTTTCTAACAATTCAGATTTAGATGAAGGCATTGTGACTTTTGAAATATTTCATTCTTTTCTAAAAGGCTTATTCTTTCTTCTCTCTGCTCTCATAAGATCTTCAAAAATTTCAACAGCCATCATAGCTACTATAGTAAAATTTGTATCATTGTATTTGAAGCAATATTTATTAGTAATAATGTTGTGCACCACATTAATTTTAGATATCCAAGGTTTGCCTAACAATAAATGACATGCTTGCATAGGTACTATGTCAAATTTTGCACCATCCTTATAAGAACCAATGAAAAACTCAATGCGTGCAATTTTAGTTACCTTTATCTTATCCCAAGAATTTACTCATTGGATGTAGTATGGATGTGGATGTGGCTTTGTGGTCAGACCAAGCTTCTCAACCAACTCTAAACTTACAAGGTTGTTGTAGGTCTCGCCATCAATAATAACACGAGAACGCCGTTCCTTCACAACAAAGTATATTTGGAACAAGTTGTTCAACTGGTTTTGCTTCACCTTTTCCATTTGAGAGCTGAGCACTCGCTGTGCAAGCTCCATAGTACATGCGAGAGGTGTCGGTGACGATGTCGTTGAAGCAATGGAGGAGGCTGCAGTGCCCACTTTTGTAATTGTTTCATCCAACTTTGTAGAGAGTCGGTCCATGAAATCCTGCAATCCATTCTTAAAAAGAAACTTGTTGTTTGACATTGTTAATAAATCCAAATTAATTCCCTAACAACTATTGATGGGTCAGTGGAATCACACCCTCACACACCTTACCAAATTCTTACAAGTGTTCTTACCAACGCAAAGCAGTGGACGGTACAACCGGCGGTCGATTGTGATACCTGTGAGAGCGTGGCACCAAGATTGCAAGGGTCTTTTCTGTACTGATCGAAAGTATATATGTGGAGCTTGGGAGGCACACATAGAGAAATATATATGTATGTGGCACACAAGTCAATAACAGATAGCAATATTGAATAAATGTCCAGAGCTCTTGTCCTAGTTGCTGGTCTATACGTGTTCCTAGCACCAATTGTGACAACAAGGAAGTGAAACAATGGTGAAAGGCAACAAATATGAGAGGTAGCAACGGATATGAACAAGGCAAGAAGAAACCACAAATTATAGAGCTACTCGATGTTTCTATATGCTCCTTTTCTCTCTTTTTTTAATATTTTTCTTCTTCGTTTTTTCTATTTTTTTCTTGCTATTTTTTTCTTAGCAAGGACTACACGAGAACAAGCCACAAAACAATTTTGAGTTCCAATGGTAAAAAGATGTGGCCTATAGAAAATCAAGACTGTGCTCTAAAAAGCATACCAAAACCTGTGGGCCTAAGAACTCAATTTTCTGATCAAATTTTGCAATTCTAATTTTTGCGAATCTAGCTTTGCTAGGATGAGACAGATCTAAAATTATTTGGTGTTCTCCGTGGGCCTGAGTGACGGCCCAGGCACGGCCTCCTAACTCGTGCCGGGCCAGCCCGAGCACGAAGCCTCCCGTGCTGGGCCGTGCTCGTATCGGGCCAAATTGCCGTGCCTCGTGTCGGGCTGCATGGCCATTTATAGTCCACACTGATCAACACGTCTCAGCTCAAGGACCATCCTGAACTTAGAGAACAACTACGGAGGATGCAGGTCATGGAACAAGAATGCAATCTTGAAATGATTCTGAAGGAGGAAGGCACCTTATCGAAGTACATTGAACGAAAAGTCAAGTTATTTGCAGAGCCTGCTGTATGAGCATGCTCTCCTTGCTTCCATCCTGTTACAAGGTATGCTAATATGGGTTCTGGCAGTTATTTTACAAAATAACTATTACCATTACTTCTCATGACAAGCTGTTAGCAGTGAAATAAATGCTAACGCAGTCTTTCTTGACGATTATAACTGCAAAATTTTGGTGCTGTTTGAAGGATTAGTTTCGTAACTTTGTTGGTTATACTGTACATAAACTTTGTTGTGTCTGTTGCAATTTTCACCATATACATAAAACAATTGTCTACACAAACTTTGGGAGATGTCTAGCCATTGTTTAGTATCGCTTTCAGTAGCTTGTTGAGCATTTTAAGTGGGATATTGATATAGGTAGAACTATACCCTTTTATTTTCTGTTCAAGATGTAACAGCAAGGAAACTGATGTAACTTCCGCCCTTTGTCCAAGAGGTGAACTTTGGGAAGATGGTTGAGGTTCACTACCCACGTGTTCCTTCTAAGCATACTACGGTTCGAATTATGCATGTTTGCAACATCACTTTGAAGAAAAAAAGTTGGAGAAAACATAGATTTTGGGTGTCCCATATGTGGAACTGAGCAGATTTTCTCTCGTGGGTTTGAGCTACTTATTTTATCATTGTTCATGCTTGTCAACCAGTGGATCCTCTTGTAAATTTGGCCACAATAATCATGATACACAAAATTAGTATAGCATGTGCTTACTTTTGAACCAAGAAAAATGTTGCTCTTCCACATAGCAGTCTCACCATGTGAATATGTGGTGACTTAAAAGAGGACCCAGAAGTTTATGGTTTGCTTTCTTTGGTTGCTATGTTTAACTTCTTAAACATGTTCCCATTTACTATTAAGAACCTGTCCTTCTTTTTGACAGGGGATGAATTTAGCATGCCAATCATGGACCTGGTGGTACAATCCTGAATTATCGTCTTGGGTAATACTGACTGAAGGTTGAGCTTTCATGGGTTTTACTATGCAGTTATGAACTTGATGGAGAGGTGTCTCCAAGTTTTTGAGCTTCGCTTAATTACTTCAGTACATTTGCTGAACATTTTAAGGATGATTCAGTACTATTAGAGGCATGGAGACAGCTATGATAATTTCAGCCTTTGGTCACCTGTGGGTTGTGGCTAGTGGGATAACGTGACACCAAGTTTGAGTAGCACATTGATTTCACTACTGCCAGCAAATATGCATCCTTATGTTCATGCATGTTTCGTGTCCTATTTAAATTTTAGATAATGTATTCTTCGCTGATTTCATTTGGTGTTCAGCAATTCTCTGATTGTCCAAATGATGAGATGGCTCAATTGCTGTCCATCTTCGCTTTATTTATTGCTGCTCGCAAGATACTTTTTTTTTAGATAATGATTCGCAAGGTACATGTATGATGCTTAGAGAAAGCCTTGCCTTTTTTTCGTACAGTCATGACAGCTCCGCGGCTTGTCTTCTGATTGCTTGAATTTGCGCTAAAAGTGAAGAACAACATGAATTCCGTAATGTCTGATGGCTGCATGACAAGGACACGGGCAGTAAGTATAGTCGACGCCTCCTGTTTGCTAGGCCCTGAACATAGCGGACGATAGCAAATTTGAAATAATTCCGGCTTTGAAAGGCGAGGAACAGGCCCGCTTTGCTTCGCAACCAGTTTCCCAGTCCGAACGGCGTGCACAAGTGTAGATGGACCGTGTAGCCTAACACCCAGCATCCAGCAAAGTACCCGTTCTTGGTGAAACGCGTCCATGGCCGGACCGGACTCAGATTGGGTGCCGTTCCTTCGGCACGGCACCGCGATTTTGCAGTATATTTCAGCTATTGTAGGCGAGAGCGGCCACTCATTTGCGCGCACTGTGTCCTGCCGGCCACCGCAGCGGACTCATACGCCGCGGCGCCGCTGCCGGCGGGGCCCTCCTGCGCCGTCGTAAAGCCCACGACATGCCGCTGCATCCGTACGTACTGCGCCGGATGTCGCGCCGCATCCCTCATGTGTCCCCGGGGCGTAGCCTGTCCCACGAACGGAGGAGCTCCCTGGCACCGCGCTGCCCTTGAGGAAGGTCGAGGTCCTCGCGGCTGTGGGGGCAGTGATGGATGGATGTCCAGCAGACATGCTGCTTCCATGGAGGAGCTGCTCTCGTGCGAGGACTAGTGTCCTTGTTTCTACCATCATTTGCCAATTCAGCTTGGATTCAGAGTAATTTGTCATTAGCATCACGATTCACGACATCATAGCAACATTAATTAGGTCCATCAGAATCTGATAGGAAGATCTGTTCTGAACATGATGCAGGGCAGTGAAGCAACTCTCGATGGTGGTGTTCCGCAGCTGCAGCGCTCAAGGCTGAGCACCGGCGTCGGCGGGGAAGCAGTGAAGCACCGTTGGACGGCGTCCGGCCGTCGGACCGTCGACGTGGCGCTACATGGCGCAGCACGGCTTGCCTCTGGTCGGCAGTTGCAGGGCAGCTCGACTTCTCCGGGCGGTGAGCGGCGCAACGCGTGTCTGCCGACGGGCGGCGTAGCGCTGCGGCGGCCGGCAGGACACCAGCGCGACGTACGCGCAAATGAGTGGCCGGTCCCGCCTATTTCCAAGGGAAAAACTGAAATATATACTGCAAAATCGTCACGGCACCTGACCCAATCTGAGTCCGGCCGGACCGCCCCCCTGCTCCTACTCCGTGAACAGGCCGGGAACAGCTTTACCAATTACGGAGTACCATCCCAGTTCACCTTCAAAGCCGTCTCCTCCGCTCCGGCAACTCGCCGTCTCGCCCACTCCAAATGACAAGACTGGCCTGGGGGCGACGGCGCTAGGGCAGGTGTCCTAGGCGTGCAATTTTTTTTCTGGTATCTTTCACGACTAGGGGCGACGGCGCTAGGGCAGGTGTGTCCTAGGCGTGCATTTTTTTTTTCTGGTATCTTTCCAGTCGTCTTTCTACCACAGTCTCTTTTTGATCTCCTACCACAGTTTTCTCACATCACACAATTCGCTAACGAACGAGCCATTTTGCAAGTATTCATTAAGTTGCATTGTCTCATTAGGCTCCTGTTGCATTGTCTCAATAGCAACCGTCTGGTCCACGTCACGGGCAGCAAAACGACCAAGAGGAGGGTACTCGGAGAAGGTCTCCACCACCACGGGTTTGGTGGGAATCATCTTCATCATACTAGCATCACCCTTCTTTAAGAACTTGGGCTCCTTCTCGAGCTCTTTGCCAGATCGTCTGTCAATCTTGGTAAGGAGCTCATCAAACTTGACAGCAGTGTGGGAGGTGTGGCAATCAAGTACCGGGGCATAGCCTTTGCCGATCTGCCCAGGGTGGTTCATGATGGGAGGTGAAGCTGGCAGCCTCCTAGCTTGGCAGGGTCATCCTTGGAGTTGGCTTGAGATCCTTTACAGCAAGGTTCTTCACGTTGAAGCCAACATTGTCACCAGGAAGAAGGGCCTCCTGGAGAGCCTTGTGGTGCATCTCAACAGACTTCACTTCAGTAGTCAGGCCAGTTGGACCAAAGGTGACAACCATCCCAGGCTTGATGACAAAGGTGACAACCATCCCAGGCTTGGTGACACTCAGTCTCCACACGACCAACCGGGACAGTTCCAATACCACCAATCTTGTACACATCCTGGAGGGGCAGGCGCAGGCGCAGGGGCTTGTCTGAGGGTCTCTTGGGCTCGACGATCTGGTCAAGAGCCTCAAGCAGGGTTGGGCCTTTGTACCAGTCAAGGTTAGTGGACCTCTCAATCATGTTGTCGCCCTCAAAACCAGAGATGGGGACAGACAGAGGGGATCTTGTCAGGGTTGTATCCAACCTTCTTGAGGTAGGATGAGACTCCCTGCACAATCTCATCGTAACGGGCCTTGGAGTACTTGGGAGTGGTTGCATCCATCTAAAAAAGCAGAACAGCAACAGAATAGGAATAAATGTTAACGGAGACATCGCAGAAGTAACAGTTAACACAAAAATAGGTAGATCAACAACTCTCATATAATTCACGTATATCTAATTGTAATCAAGCTCAGGATGTCACAAACACAAAGCAGATACCACAAAATATGCTAACCACGTATATGTCAATGCGGCCTACTAATTAAACTGTAACATCAGCACCTTAAGTGAACATACCAGTCAATGAAGACAAATAAATGCTGCTACAGTTGTACATGGATAAGCTGATTTTGTACCTGTCCTTGTATTATGGCCTGTGTTCCTGAACATTATCTATGTCATGTAACTGAAATGTTTTGCTGTTGTTTGGTTTATAGATGGATGCCACATACATTTTAATTAGAGTAAACTAACTATTTATTGATGCACTTTGTAACTCAGGCACGCAGCCAAATGTATGTGTATAAGTGTCCGACATACATGCGTACATGAATTTTTTGTGCGTCTACAAAACTTTATAATAATAGTTACATGTTTTATTGGTCCTCTCAATTGTGTAATATAGTTTTAATTAAATTAGTATAATGTACACACTTGATTATGTAACGTGTTGAAGTGTAATATATTATAAATCGTTAAAGTTCAGCTTGATTAATGTGCTAGACGTTGATACTTTGTATATATGTGACGTATATTTTGTTTGTAAAATAAAAAAGTATATCACTTTTAAGGAAAAATATCATGCAAAATAAAGTACGCGGTAACCATCACAGAAGGAAGGATATGGCCATGCAAATGAACAAGGAAAGGGTTGGCATGCCCACCCGTAATCTACTGTGACCGAGAGGAATTTGAGGTTATTTTTTCTTTTCCTAGATTAATTAATTAGTTAAAAATTCTTAAAAATTAATGACTCAGATTTATTTGAGATATTACCTCCTAGCAAGTAAAGGGTGTACCTTAGCATTGTGTTTTATACATGAATCACACACTAGTCAACTAATGAACCAGAGTGAAACAAAGATTCATGATATCATACCTTGTTGCAGCAGCAAATAATCTGCTTCACTCCAAGGGTGAAAGCAAGGAGAACATGCTCACGGGTCTGGCCATCCTTGGAGATACCAGCCTCAAAACCACCAGTGGTGGAGTCAATGATAAGGATAGCACAGTCAGCCTGGGAGACACCGGTGATCATGTTCTTGATGAAGTCACGGTGTCCAGGCCTCCAGGGGCATCAATGACAGTGCAGTAGAACTTGCTGGTCTCGAACTTTGACAAGGTGATATTGATGGTGATACCCCTCTCACGCTCAGCCTTGAGCTTGTCGAGCACCCATGCGTACTTGAAGGACTTCTTGTTCATATCCGCAGCCTCTTTCTCAAGCCTCTGGATCACATGCTTGTCAATACAAATCCACACTCTTATGTTTTTAAGCTCTCAAAAAGCAAAAGCAAACAAAGGGAAAATTGATTAAACGCTAAGCGCTAAGCCTTTTCAACGACGACCATCCATGCTTGGCGAAAATTTCTATAGTCACAGTCTCCATCATGCGGCATGCCCACTTCAAATAAGGTTTGTCCGTTCTTCTTCTGCAGGGTATTCCAAAAACGGGTCCAATAAGTTGCCCTGAAAACTACCTGTAAATAAGAGTATTGCCGTTTTTTATCAAAAATCACTTCATATTGATGAGCATTCGTTGGTTTAGACTTGTGAATAATTACTTCTTGCAGTGTTGTTAAAAGTTGCAATGTGTAAGCAACAAAGTTTGGGGTCGCCGAGTTAAAAATTTAACTTATAGAGTTCTTAAGGTTCAAAAGTTGTTAGTTCACGTTTCCCCCCTTCTGAACTTAAATTTGGAGCTGCAACTTCTCGCTGGGGAATTTTAAAATCCAAGTCAAACTTCGACTTTCCTTTTAGAAATGTCATTATATAAAAGTACCTCGTGCTGACTTTCCTTTTAAAAATGTCATTACATAAAAGTACCTCGTGCTGTTTGCATATGTGGGCTTAAAAAAGGCATTATATAGTTAGGGCATGTTTATAGTTTCCTAAAGAATGCAAAATACAAAAAGCCAACTATTTTGGATCGATGAAATACAAAATATCTATTTTTTCATGGGTGCTTCCATCCAAAATGCCAACGATTTTCAGCTTGTTTTGAGCTTTTCAGCTAACTATTAGGGAGGGTTCCACCATTTTTTTTAGCTTTTTTGAGTCTCTTGAGGCCAAAATTTAAAATGAAGAATGAATTGTTTTTTACTTAAAAAAATTTGGGTGATGTTTAATTTTATTTTGCAAAATGATAAGCCAAAACCTAAAATATTTTAGGTGAAATGGTGAACTAAACGCCCCTATATATAAACACCCCTTATATATAAAGTAAAAACATTATAAAATTCAGAGGCATTCGTACCGTCAATCTGAAGCAAAAGATGTACAGGGAGTGTTGAAGAGCGAGAGTAGACAGAAGCAGGCGTGAGATGGGGCGGTGGTGGTCGCCGGCGTCGGCGGCTGTGGAGCCGCGGTCCGTGCAGCTCCTGCTCCTGGGCGTCGCCCTCATCGCCGCTTCCTTCTACGCGGGCACCCTCTTTGGCTCCTCCGCGTCCCCGGCGCTCGTACTGCCCCCCTCGCGCCCCCGATCGCCCGATTCCTTCAGTGCCAAAGGTGCCTATCTTCATCTCTCCCTGAGCGTTTGCCGTGTAGCGATCCACCGTCGGTGTCATTTCCCAGTCCACTTCGTCGGGGCTTCTTAGAAGAAGCGGCTTATGGTTCCTTATGGTTGAGATTTGTGTGGTGGATTCCAGTTTATGGTTGCAGGTTTCGTGTCCTGCATTGTTAGTAAAAGGGGCGCTTGTTAGGTGATTGGTTCTAGGGGATTGCTCTCTGTACCTTGTTTGAGTAGACGGTAGTTTGCAGGAGTAGTTTGATTGAGATTTGGGACCTTTTCTGCTAGCAACAAAGGATTAGGTTAATAGAGTAGAGTGCAGGCCAGTGTTAAAATTAATTCATAATTTGGCAAATACTAGGTCTTGAAGGTAGGTAATATGCCTGGAATTTGTTTTATATTGTTACTCTTTGCAGCTGCAAGAACTTAAGTTGATACTAGAGTGCTCATCTGTTGACTTGACTCATCCTCCTAGCTTACCATATTCAGATGAATGGTATTTTTCATTATGTTTCCATGCCCATATGGTGAAATCTGTTTGCTTTTCAGCTGCAGATGTTCCGATGTTTACAAACAGAGTTTCTCTTAAGTACCGGCCAAAACCAGTCGCAGTTCCAGATGATGGAGTTGATGTGTGTCCTTTGGAATACAATGAGTATGTCCCCTGCCATGATGCAGCCTATATAAGAAGCTTGAAGAACCTGGATAGATCTAGGCATGAGGATCTTGAAAGTATTTGTCCTCCACGAGAGAAACGATTGTTCTGTTTGGTGCCCCCTCCAAATGATTACAAGATACCAATAAGATGGCCAACAAGCCGAGACTACGTGTGGCGTAGCAATGTCAACCATTCACATCTTGCTGAAGTCAAAGGGGGACAGAACTGGGTGCATGAGAAGGGCAAGCTTTGGTGGTTTCCTGGAGGTGGCACTCACTTCAAACATGGTGCATCAGAGTACATAGAGAGGTAACTAGAATTGGTTCCTAACTCACATCCCAAATTGTAACGTTTAAGATAGATAGTTGTCGGATAGTATTATTATTATCTCCCAATTCCCATGGTCATTAATGTATATAATTTGCAATCCAATGCTTGTTACCTCGTCTAGATGATTGTCAGATGTGATGCTTTTTAAGCTTGTAGCAAATGTTGAATGTTATAATTTTGATCTAGTATTGTATATTCTTGAGCAAACAACCTATTGGGAGGATTCCCTGGAGTAATTACAATCAAAGAATATGTGCAATGAAGGGACATAATTTGAAGCAACAGTTATTTATAATATGGTTTGTTCTACTGCCTTCTTTTTATTTTGTGAAAGGATTTTCTGTTGATGTAGTTTTTGTAATTGATAAATGCAGGCTAGGAAATATGACAACAAATAGTACAGGTGATCTCCGTTCTGCCGGAGTAGTTCAAGTTTTGGATGTTGGATGTGGTGTTGCTAGCTTTTCTGCTTATCTTCTTCCCTTAGACATTCAAACCATGTCATTTGCTCCGAAAGATGGCCATGAGAATCAAATCCAGTTTGCTTTAGAACGTGGGATTGGTGCAATGATCTCTGTGTTGGCCACAAAACAATTACCTTATCCTGAAAATTCATTTGAAATGGTTCACTGTTCAAGGTGTCGTGTTGATTGGCATGAAAATGGTAAGATTCACTTTTCAGTTTGCCCTAAGCTACTGACCCAAAAATACTTTCAATTTATCCTAAGGTACTGACCCAATCTTCATTAAAAGTTTAAAATTCAATTGTTCCCAACTTATCTGGCTGTACTCTTTGATGGTCAATAGTTTCCTTAGAAAGTTACTTCTTCTGTTAGTCTTTTCTTTACAAATTCTACTTTCTAGATGCATCATCCAAAATTTGATTGATCACCTGTGATTTTTTTCCAGATGGAATATTGCTCAAAGAGGTAGACCGTCTTTTGCGACCTAACGGATATTTTGTATACTCTGCTCCACCGGCTTATAGAAAAGATAAAGACTTTCCTGTTATCTGGGAGAAGCTAGTTAATATTACAACAACAATGTGTTGGAAGCTTATTGCTAAGCATATTCAAACAGCTATTTGGGTTAAACCTGAAGATGAATCCTGCCGGCAGAGAAAGGCTGGTATGAAGTTACTGAATATTTGTGAATCCAATGACAACATTTCACCATCATGGAAAATTCCGTTAATGAATTGTGTGAAGCTCAACAAGGACAAATCCAATATTCAGAAATTGCCTTCCAGATCTGATCGCCTATCGTTTTATTTCAAGAGTTTGGAGATGATAGGTCAGCTCCATTTTTCCATTTTCCTAAGAAAAAAATATAAGACCTGTTCTGATGCTATAAATTTGAGTCAAGTTCCATTTTGTGCTATAAGATGTAAGAAATAAGAATGATGTCCTTCACATTCAATGAAAAGAATGTCTTAGGTGTTTAAGATTTAAAACTTGTTTACCCGAAGTGATTGAAACCTTTGATGTAAATCTAGTTTGATCCCTTGGCTTAAATTTGTATTGCCTGTTTGTGAATGTAACTGATTTTCTGGAAAATATTTTATAGGAGTTGCACCAGAGAGGTTTGAGAAGAATAATCAGTTCTGGAAGAACCAGGTTCACAAGTATTGGTCATTTCTTGGTGTTGAAAAGACTGGCATTCGAAACGTCATGGATATGAATGCTAATTATGGCGGATTTGCTGCAGCACTAAGCAGTGACCCTGTCTGGATCATGAATATAGTACCCCATACCATACGAACACATTGCCAGTTATCTATGACCGTGGGTTGCTTGGTTCTTACCATGACTGGTTGGTATTTCTTCCAAAATCAATGAATAAATTTTCACTTGTTTATATACTGACAATCGTGAAACCATTCTATATTTAATGTTGCAGGTGTGAGCCATTCTTCAACATTCAATACCCAGATCCTATGACTTGTTGCATGCTTTCCACCTCTTTTCTCATTATGAAGGTCGCAAGGAAGATTGTTTGTTGGAGGATATCATGTTAGAAATGGATCGCATCATTCGACCCCAGGTAGATATTGCCTTTTAGTCGATTATGGACAATTATTATAGATACTAAAGTGCATATCTTATTTACTGATGTCCATGTTTTCAAGAACGTATTTCCGCTTGTATTTACAATAACAAAGGGCTTTAAATTTTGCAATAGCAAAGTTGGTATCATGTTCATAACACTATAGAATCTTAAGCCAGGCCATGTTTTAGTCATCAAATACTTTGGTGTATGGTTTTTTTTCATAGTTATTCGTATGCTATATGAAATAAAAATGTATTACACATATAAATTAGCTATATGCGGATCTTCAAAGAGCCAAAGCAATATTTGTCTTTTCCAGTATATTTTTTTTTGTATGACTGTATGAGTGAACTATGCCAACCATTAAACAATATGACAAGCACCTCATAGATACATCCAATTTCATTGTGAAAAGAAACAATTTGTCCAAGGAAATTTAATAGTGTCAACCTGTCCCCCAATGATTGGCCTTTCGCAGATAAAATGTAGTATAAAGCAGAAGCTACCTGTTTCTCATTCAGAAACTTTCTTGTATAGCATAATTTTTGTCCCTTTTTTTCTTCAAAAACAATGTACCAAATATGCTTATATAGTCATTACAGCAATTTAGTTCAGAGATAATGGTCATCATTGTCTGCCAAATTGTGTACAGGGTTTTGTCATTATTAGAGATGAGAATCACACTCTCTCAAGAATCATCGATCTAGCACCGATGTTCCTTTGGGATGTTACTGTGCACATGTTGGAAAATGAGGAAAGCGGGACAGATCAAGTTCTGTTTTGCAGGAAGAAATTCTGGCTATTGTTTGAGTTATACTTGGGTGGGAACTGGGAAGCTGCCATCTTATACCCTACCTTTGGTTGCCGTTCTTTATCAGTGACTGAGCAGAACGTAAGGAAGATTTTTGACATGAGGATGTTCCAGTGAAACATAATATTTCATTGCACATTCTCTGCAGTTGAGAGTAGTGCATTGTTGAGAAAGCATATGGCTCGGTGGTGCCGTTGAGAGGTTTATTCAGAAACTAGCTCAAATCATTTTTTGCTTTTGAGCTGTACTGTTTGTCTATGAAGGACATGGGTGAAGCCGGAAAGGTGTGTAGTCTTACTCAGTGTTTTGTAGTTTCTCTCATAAGGAACATCCGTTAATTCGTTTGTTATCCTATTAACTAATGGCTGATTAGGTTTAGGTTCTCAACAATACGTTGATACTTGATAGTGCTGTTTCTGTTGTTCCAATTGGGGATCATCTGTAGTACTGTAAACCTTATGATGGTTGGTACTGTTTGCAGTGTTACATTGGTTTTTGTTTTTGTTTTGTTTATATGTTATTACATTGTGAAGATAGTTGTGTGGCCGCTCTTGGTAAGCTTGTAATTTGTAATACCAAGACTAGATGATAGATTGATAGTGTAAGCAGGGACCATCTTCACACTATAGGAAAATGTACCGGGATGCTGATTTGTTGAACCCAAAGAGCCTTTCCTGGCGTATCCTAATCCGCGGAACCGGCCTCAAGGCAGATCGTGGACGTATAAAAGCAAGTAGTAGACATTTTAACTTTGTCGACAGCCGACGTACAATGGGAACAGAATTGTTGAATGAATGAAAGCGTGGCGGCAACTACCAAGTGGCAAAGTGCCAACGGAAGTAGGGGGCCAAGGCCAAAGCAGACTACCTACCCACGCCACCAACCTGTGTATCGAGCGAGAGATCGAACCTATTCCTGGACCCGGATCGGAGGCGGCTGGCTAGGCTGCTCGCAGCAAGGTTGCTTTAGACAACCTGGGAGCTACATACAGCGTCAGATCATGCTCAAACTCGACCATTGCATGGTGTTCTCATGCTCATTCATCAATATTCTTATTCTTATGCTACACGAATAATAGGTGGATAGGTCAATCTCTGGCCTCAATCTTGCATTTCAATTCCATAGAACTCAACTCATGTTGAATTGTTGATAACGTATTGAGAAACCATTCTACCGATCCGCATATGTGTACTCACAAAGCAAATGAACACAAAAAAAAATATGAGCTTTTTATTTCTATGTTGTATGGGGTACTTAGGGGTGCAAACGAGTGACCTTTAGGTGCATCTCTAAACCTCTTTAGTTCAAGTATTTATATTACTACTCCAAAAATTTTTAAAAGTAGTACAAATATTTGAACTAAAGAGGTTTGAAGACGTACCTAAAGGTTACCCCTTTGGACCCCTAAGTACACTCTTGTTCAGCCTTGGGCTCCCTTTTAGCTTTACATAACTCACATCAAGCTCTTATTTAGATGCAAAATCTCTTGAAATTTTGCATTGTACCACTTTCGTTTATATTTAGCAATTATTGTCCAATCATAAAGTAACTAACTCAAAAAATTCATCTCACGAGTTTAAAAATAAACTGTATAATTAGTTATTTTTACCTATATTTTATGCTTCATGCATATGTTCAAGTTCAATGTAACGGAAAATCTAGTCCGTGAAGTTTTAGAATTTTGAACACATCTAAACAAGCCCTAAGTTTCCAAAGCTCATAGTCATAGCTGGAGAAAAAAAAAAACCCTGGGACCAAGAGAAGCAATTCAACATTTAGTCCAAAATATGTCTATAACTACCATTCGACAATCGACACTGTTTACAACAAAATTTGGTTCCAGGAAACGAACCCGCCCTGTTTCAAAGTTAAAAAAAAATATTTCTCACAGTGGCAAATAAGGTGTAATGGTTTGCTAACATATTCCAGGGCTAAAGCGCAACCATACTAAACCCCGCACAAGTGATTCTAGGATCAGACACCGTGAGAACACGCTTCTACGCCCTGGTGCATTGATGCCCCATTAAGTTTAGGACAAAGATTTATGTACATTACGTCTAATAAAAGAAAGGCTCGAATCATGGGGCAGAGGCGCTCTTCACATACGACACCACGACTGTTATGTCATCAAGCTTCCCACCGTAGTACCGGTACCCAGCTTCTTGAGCAGCTGATGCGAATGGTGACTGCCTGTTTTTGTCTGTAGCTCTTTGTCTAGCCAGGGCAGCAATTTTTTGTGCTGCAATCTGAGGCTCAAGTCCAACCCTGAGAGCTTCAACAATAACACCACTTATCTCATTGTTGTATAAATTGTCAAAAAGTCCATCCGTGCCAGCAACAATAACATCACCGGGGCAACCGGAAAGTGAAATACCTAAAATAAATCAAATACGAAGCACAACTATTATATCATATTAGTTTAAAGATACAGAGCTTGCACAGCAATTCAACAAGGGGAGAAGAATAGGCATCTGAATTCATCTGTGTTATCAGAAATTCTATACAAAATATTCAAATCAACAGGGCTGTGATTTACTCACTTGTGCGGAACTTGGAAGATCACTGCCACCTCCACTCTCAAGCTGATAAGTAAAATTGAAATCATGCTGCTGTGAGGGTGACCTGAGAACAGTGCGTCCATCTCGGACTACTACGAAGCCACTATCCCCAAGATTTACAGCATGGATACCCTGCAAGTTTAATTGTTGTGATATTAGTGGAAGTCACCAATGAACTAGCATATCAATTGCAAAATCATAAGGGACCAAATACACAAACTTTTTCAAAGTAGGAATCTGGGACTGACATCATGAAACAGATGGGTAAAGAATTTACTATTCTCGAGAACTCAGTTTGCAATTCATGTACTGAATAAATGATTTGAATAATCATTTCTGTGTATTGTAGCAACCAATCGTCAATCGCATCTTTATGGTGTGTTTTACTGTTCACTGGGATACATCAAATAAGCAAATAAAACAGGACGACACTAAACATCAAACAATGATGGGTCCTTCACCTGATCTTTAAGAGTGATGATACAAGCGGTAGATGATCCCCTTGCTTTGGTGCTCATATAAGCCTTTTCCAAAACTCTGGTTGGATCAATCGCCCCTTCTGGCTCATCTTTTATAGCACTCACTGAATGTCTCATTAGCTCCTTAGCATACAGTCCAGCATCGACACCGAGATCTGCCCAACCACCAACACCATCTGCTACGCCAATCACATGCACATCAATGCTAATGAAATGTGCATCCTCACCACCAGTTGCCTCCTTAGCAGGGTGAGGCAAGTAACATGAACCAGAGAGCAACTTCAATTTTTCAGAAACTGGTGACTTCCTGTAGAGAAAATGAAACAAACGCACCAGCAGATGCAAGCCAATATTAGTTGATAATACTAGACATAACAGATAGAATGGGCACAACTCATCATAAAGTAGCCTAGGAAAAAAAATAAACCATATTTGTGTTCCAGGCAAACAAACTTATGTGTGGGAAATGAATACAGAACCAATGAAATTTTGTCCTATGTGCAATTTTGTCAACTCTGCAAGTAGTAGTTGACATCACTTGCAGACTTGAACAGCATCAAACAAATGCTTAAGGAAACCATGTATATCTGTTATACTGTTATCACCGAAAAAAAGCAATAGCTTGGTTGGTAGAGTCTCCAGTTGAGAGGGCACCCACCTCAGCTCAAACCCAGGCACTCAAAAGTCAGTGAATACCTCCCTAAGGTCTTGTTTGGCTGCACTTGTATCAAACTCAATCCATGTGTGTTGAAGAGGATTGGGATGGAAATTAAACTAATTTCCACCCCAATCCACTCAACACACAAGGACTAAGATAGATATGTGTAGCCAAACAAGCCCTAAGGGGTTCGTGTCCCCCCTCTTTTAACACAAAACGAGAAGGTTCAGTATCACAAGTTTTTTAAAAAAAAAATTGCAAAATGGACCACAAATACCGTGATTAGGGGCTCATGAAGGGTTTCAACTCTAGCCTACCCCAACTTGCTTGGGACTGAAAGGCTTTGTTGTTGTTGTTGTTGCTAATGAACCTCAATTACTTACACAGTGTTTGGTTTGAGGAATCAAACCATTCTAAATGAGGTGGTGCACCATGAGTCCATTCCTCAGATTTGGTGGAATGACTCCATTCCTCACACTAGTACTAATTATTAGCTTGTGAGGACTGAGGTGATGATGCCTCAACCTGTGCCATTCCACAAACCAAACAAAAAAAAAGTGACAAGTGCATAAATGATGGATTAGCCCATTCCTGAAACCGAACACCCTATTAAGTTCCACTCAAACTGTAAAGCATGTAGGCAATTTAACCAATTAACCATGCAGAAGTAAACCATTTGTGAACAATGTGGACACATTCTAGAGCAAACTAGCACCCAATATAAACAGAAATTAGAGGCAATAGTAATATGGTACATACCCATCAGATGCAACAGTGGAGTTATCCATCTTATCATCGAGCGACAATTGATGCTCTGTGGCTCCAGCAGAATATGGCGCCGCACACGACGTGCTAAAGTCCTTAGTCCATGGCTCAACTGAAAGCTCAACTTCCAACCCGGCCCAGCTGCGTTTGTCCAGAATGCCCTGTTCCCCCATGGCTCACGGCATTTCAAGCTTACACCAATCTTCTTACAAGACTCCACCCCTCTATACCTAAAAGAGACGTCTGGCCGCGCAGCACTGCCCAGTGATCCCATGGCTGCAATACGCGAGGCACGCGTCCCTGCAGATGGATCCTTATCCGGCTGCTGGCGCTTGGCGGAACCCAGCTCAGCTCGCCGAAGAGCATAGCCACAGGCAGCCATGACAATGCCGCCTCTCTGCAGCAGGCCCTGCCCGTGCAGTGCGACCGCACGCAGGGTGCCCCGGTTGATGGCGGCGAAGAAAGCAGCGGGCGCGCGGCGGTCCGTGGTGTGCAGGAGGCGCGCCGGGTAGGTGGAGAGGAGAAACCACGTGTTGCCGAAGAGGAAGCTCCGGCCGCCGCGACCGAGGAGGAGGTCCTTGTGGGAGGAGAGATGGACGCCGCGGCCACCACCGCCGTAGCCCGCCAGCATCTTAGGACCGAGCGAGGCGCGCCCCCAAGATCTCATCACCTGAACCTGCACCGGCCCACCAGGGGGGAAATTCCATGAGACGAGGTTGCAACTCGAGCCATTCCAAAATCAAATCAAGAGCTCCACGAGAGAAGAAACGACGGCAAGTCGGAGCCTGCCGCCGGCGCCATCGATTCGGCTACAAAAATTGAAATGGACTCTTGCAGGGACAGGGCTCAATCTTCTTACCACGACAGCAATAGCAAGATTTCAGGTGAGGGGGGACTGAGATCTCGAGCGTGACCAATTCCCGCGTAGCCTCGACTGAATCCCCAATCTATTCACGCGATGGAGCTTGCGGCGGGTCCGCGGCCACGGATTAGGGTTGCTTGATGGGGAGCGAGGAGGGGACGAAGACTCAAGAGAAGATAGGACGACTAGGACAAATGTGATTATTATTAATTTGGGCCCTAGAGAGTTTCCTTTTTTTCTTCCACGTATGGTGGCACAGAAGTGGGCCCTAAAAGAGTTTTTCACACAGTAGTGAGCCCTAAAGCCCGGACTAGGGCCCAATTGCATTACCGTGAAACAAACTCAGGCACTAGTGTGCCTAAAAATTCGCATTATTTTTTTACCACTCTTATAATACATATAACATGTGCTATATTCTATCCCAACCCATAAGGAGTTAAAAGTTAATTATCCAGAAATTCAGCGTGCATTCTCAAGAGCATCGACAACATAGGTACCATATTAGAGCATCTCCAAGAGAAAAAAAAAATTAGCTAAATTTATGATTTTATACTCTCTAAAATGATAATATTAGAGTACTCCAACAACTAGTGAGGTAACTATCAAAGTAAAGAAAAATAATTATTAAAAAACCTAATTTAAGAGTCTTAAGAGTGTTGGAGACAATCTTTTTAAAGATAACAATTTAACTTAAAAATCATTTAGCTATTCTCTGGAGCATTTAGCGAGACAAGAACATCAAACACATCGGTTCCCGGGCATGTCATGTAATGGTGCCCTTCCAGAATCTTTTCCAAAGTCTTTATATTCAACAATTTGAAGCTCAAATTAACTCAACGCCTTAACCCATAATCTCCAACAGCACACCCTCACAACACTAACTGCACGAAGATGAATGGAAACTCGGAGCCATTCTCATCTCCCCTTTTTCATGAGCCTCCCTGATCCTGAGGGCCTTCTAGATAGCTTTCGTCCTGCAGTCAGCGGGTCAAACCAGAATTTACAACCATACAGGCACCGACTGTCTTGTACTTCATGGAGTTCTGTCAATTTTTCGCGCCCACCTAGAAAACCTCCTTGATAATTTGAATGCCGAGAACTGATGCACAGCTTGACTTTCTGTGATTGTGCTACAGCTTTCCTGACTGCTCTGCTCTGAAGTCCTGCGCAGGATGTCAAAGAGGGAAACACCTGAACTTGTGTTACACTCTGTATTTGCCCTTGTCCCCGCTGGTTTTGGCTGTGAACTGAACTTGGCCTTCTTGGGTTGAGAGAGTTGGTTTGGTCCTCAGATGCCAAAAGATACCTTGAACAAGATGCACACAAAAGAAGCTACAATCGGGAAACTTCGAATGAATGCATCCTATGCTGAGTGCAGATTCGAAAATCATGGATATAAACTGATCGTTAAAGAACATTACCACGGGAATTCGTCCTGAAGAGAATGCAGCTCCATGCTGCATGTTGTATCAATCGCGCCAAAAACTAGGACTGTCTGATTAAATCATAAATGAGGTCAATGAAACGATGAACATGCAGACAAATGACAGCATATAGATAGAAATCAAATGCAATCACAAAACCAAAGTGGCATATGACGAAGATGACATTCGTGGTTGTACGAGTTTTCATTCCGGTACTGTCCTATGATAGGTTTCTAATGAAGTGAACAAGCACAGATGTCAATATTGGAGAACTGGGGATGTACAGTAGGTTTTCATCCGGCCCTGAGGTAATGTGAACGTTATATTGGAAACTGTGATTAGTAGGAAATGTTGTATTATTAATATTTCATAACACCATGTATTGATAGTAAGAGCGATGAATAATGCTGGATTTGGCCTGTGCCCTATGAATATAATGCTTAGGGATCACATAAAGACATGATGGTTCTGAACTAAACTACAATTTACAAGCCAGCACTAGTTTTCCAGTTGCAAGGAGATAACATGATAGCCCCTTTTATATGTGTCCATGGTTTATCAGGTATAGGAGAATGTTTTTGCAATCTAATACAGGGCCACAGGGTTATAATGGAACGATCTAGTGAACTATCAGAGAGAGTAGTCAGGGGCGGATCCAGGCCCCTGAGAGTAGTCATATATCATACTAATGATACTTAAAGGTGTGTTTGTGACTGGTTTCTTACAACTTTTAGTGTTTGAGTAGTTGAGAAACAAACAAAACGAAAGATGCACTCAATAGCTCAAATGTGTCTCATTACGACAAGTAAACAGTACAAGTACAGAGCAAGGATGTCTTAATTATTACATTTTTTATTAGGCAAGATAGTATAGTTGCAGGAATAGCATGACATTGTGTTTCATCTTTTGTATCAAAACATGGGCAATCCTTGTCTGTGGAGTTAAAGAAGATACAAAACATGATATGTACAATGTTTTCATTGAATTTGGTCATGTCAAGGACTTGCATTTTAATCTAGAACACAGCACTGGATATGCTAAGGTAGATTTGATAACTTTATTCTGAGATTAAAAACAAATTATATGTGTTCTATTTTTAAAATGTTACACCAAGCTTCTAACACTGTATTATTAATGTTAATTCCTGGCAATTTGCCATGATGTTAGACATGACATTAGAAACAAAGAATTGGTGTTAGACATGATCTAGTATGTAAACATGATGCAGTGTTGTAGCAGTTACTAAATGCCAAGTACTTTTTGATGGGAAAGATCATGGCACGTTAGAAAAGTTCAACTGCTAAATGATAATTTGTAATAAGTATAGGCATAGCCACTGACAGTTTATCAATAATCACTAACCTTTGAAGCACTGCCGCTCCTTCCAGACACAAGCATTTCATGATTTGCTGAGAGAAGTTAAGAACAATTGTTGGTCAATCAATTATGAGGCATTCAAAAGAACATCAATGCAAAGACAGCTTGGAAGAAGGGCACCCTTACATGTTGATTGTTTTCCTCTCCTCTTAGGCTGAGGAGCAATATTGAGCTTCTTTATTAGATTAAGTACTTCCCTTGAGCTGTCATCTTCTAATGGGGATATGAATGTATTATTATCAACCTATGTAAGAAAAGGTTGTCTCATTCAGTTTGTCTCAAATTAGTTTACTGAAGTAAATAAAATGAACAAACAGTTAGGCATCATTACCATGGCAAGGAAAAGCAATATTGGATAAAATAATATTATTCTTATACCATATCAAGCATCTATCAGGAATTGAACATGAGTATAAACATAACTATGAAACCATCAATAGTGCCCCAGATGAATCACATTCAAATATATCAATAGTTAGTACTTACTTCTCGCTTTGAAATGCGTTGTCGAGCCAAATGCTCCTCTATTTCCTCATCATCTGAGTGCTCGTAAGTATCATTATCATCTTCAAACATCTTTGCAATCATCTGTTTTGCCTTCTCCGAATTTTGTCGCACAACATTTGTTGGAGTTAAATCTTCATTCTGTGATCCTCCTCCTTCCTCACAGTCTTCTACATCTTCGTCTTCGTCTTCGTATGCTGATGCTTTTTGCTCCTGATGACCAAACTTCAGCCTTTGCATAACATTATTTGTTTCAGCAGCATCCTGTTGCTCAAGCCACTTTTGGTGGAGTTCATTACGCTTCTCATGATCTACTTCTTTTTCTTCATAGCCAGCTGCTATAAGATCATTGAATACCTCGTTTTCATCACTTTCATCATCATCTTCATTGTCCTTAAATCTCATCATGTCATTGTCACTATCATCCTCTTCCTCAGCTTCATCATCTAGAAAATCCTTTAATATGGCATCACCTGGACATGAGTCTCCTCCATTGACTCGTTGGAGGTGTTCACGAGTATGTACATCATTATTCTGAGTGCTTGGGTCCATGTTCTCTTTATCATTATCTTCGTCTCCGTCTTCGTCTTCCGAAGAACTGAGGCATAAAAAATGCATAACATGAATACTGTATGTGCATAGACTGCATACCATACATTAAGCAGAAATGAGCTACAAAAAATAATAATACATAACTATCCTCTGGATAAGTATGCAAGTTTGTTGAAAATTCAAAACATGGTAAAAAGTCACTGCATGTATGCATGTTTTCTGTACGAGGGCTTCAGAACTGGTTTTTGTAGGCAAAGTTGATAATGTTAACATAATGTTTTCATTAGCCACTCAAATTCAATGCCCCTAACAGGGATATCGACCCTGTTTCAGATCGATGAAAAGCAGGGGGGCTTTTCATCCATCTTTTGACCATAAAAAAGTCAATGGCTAGGGGGGGATTCTGGTGCTGAAACCAAGACATATATGCAATAACTACAATGGTTGTTGTGGAAAACTGAGAATGGATGGTCGAAGAGTATACACACTTACGTTTCATCTGTACTCTGAGTAGGGCTTGAAGAAGGGGGCAGTTGAGTTTGATCTACCAAATCGTTATGGTTATCACTTGGCTGGGTGTTCTCCTCATGATTCTCTTGCAATTGATCAGAAATTTCCTGGTAGAAACAAACAATAAATTGTTATTTGTTAAACAAACTGTTGAATATAGATAACTAGATAAGTATTACAAGCTTAAAATTGTAGTTCCAGATTTAGTGTGTTTAAAAATTGTTATTCTATTTGATAAGACTTCTCAATCACATAATTTATAACACTCTCAGATCCCTGCTTACAAATTACTGGATAGTGGCTTTGACCACGCATGAGGTAGCTTGGAGTAGAAAATAAAGTAGAACGCTAATGCTACAAATAAATCCTCCTGCTATTATGCTACGACAATTTATTTGCTGCAGATGACAGTAGAATTGGATAAGAGGACAATACCTCATCTGAAGCTTTGGTACCACAGCTATGAAGATCCTTCTCCTTGGAACTCAAACCATCCTGCAAACCAGACCATTGTATCAATAAACTATTGTATGGGCACCACATTGTACATTAATCAAGAGAAAGCAATGCTGACCTCGTCCTCTTGAACACTATCACACCGATCAAGGCCATGGTCATCTTCTCCAAGCTCCTTTTCACGGCCATCCTGCGATTACAGCACCATTTTAAACCCAGTGGACACTACATAACGTAATCAAGTGAAACAGCCTTAATGAAGACTCACAATCCTCAAATCTCTATCATCAAGTGTCACTTCTTTAGACTGAGGCGCATCCAAATGCACAGCAGAATCAATCACTGGCTCTGGAGCAGCATCATTGTCATTGCTGTCTTCAGTAAAAGTATTTGATCTGAAATCCAGAGTAAAGAAAAGCAAAGATTGTTTAAGATTCCCGGTTGTGTGAGGGGGAAAGAGATTAGGATCGAATTATGGAAACCTAAAAGAAACAAATCAATACGGTTTTCTTCTTCTTTTTTTTTTGCGAAAACACAAATCAGTACTTACTTTTTCAGAACCTCCAGCTTACGCAGTCGGATCTTCTCCAGGACAGATGAGATGGGCTTGTGAACTGGTTGCACAATTGGCTTGAACGACGCCTTCCTCGTCTCTACAATGAACAAAAAATGAGAACAAAGCTAAAATCTCACATCTAAATTGTACTCACATGTGCAGTTGACGTGTACTACCTCGCAGCAGCCTCTGTGACTCAGCATGGATTGAATCAAGCTGTGCCCTCCTCTCCTACACACACGAACCCACAGCATCACACATGAGCAAAAACCGGCCAGCAATTCAACTAACCAACGGCCTGATCCAGAACGCAGGAGGAGAGAACGGCCCGGTTACCTTCTCAGACCGCTTCTTCTCCCGGACCGACTCCTTGGGTGGCACCTCCTCCTTCCTCTTCCTCTTGCTCCTCTTCCCCTTGGCCTCCGCCCCCGCCCCCGCCCCCGGGGCTACCTCCCCGTCAGCTTCGTCCATGTCGAGCCGCTTCTTCGCCGACCTCTGCTCCCTCCGCAACTCCTCGATGAGGTCGCTGCACCCGAGCCAGTCGTCGTCGTCCTCACCGTCCCCGCCTTCGGCCGGCGCGCCCAGCGGGTCCCACCCCCCGGTGGCAACGGCCTCCGAGAACAGCGGGTCGAGCCCGTCGTCGTCGTCCTCGTCGCTGTCGTCGTCGGGGGTGTCGGTCGGCGGCAGCGGCGGGGACACGGGGGTGGGGACGGGAGAGGAATGCGGTAGCGGCGTCGGGGCATCCGCATCTGGCGGCGTCGGCGGGTGCGGGGACGGGGTCGGCGCTAGGGTTTCCTCTCCCAGCGGCGCCTCCGCTTGCGGCGGCGGCGGCGGCGACAGAGGCGGAGGCGGGGAGCCGGCAGGAGGGCTGGTGGTAGTGGTAGCGGTGGCGGTGGCTTGGGAGGAGAATTTCTTGAGGCGCTTGAGGCGGCGAGGCGGGGACGCGACGGGGGACGCTGGGAGCGCCAGGAGCTCCGCCTCGTCGAAGGGCTCCGTGTCCATGGCGCCGCCCGCGTTCTCTACCCACTCTACTCCCGGGATCGGCGAGGCGGGGTCGGAGGAGCGGCGAAGCGAACGGGAACGGGAAGGGGAAAGGAAGAGGGGGCCTGGATTGGAATCAGGAACAGTGGACTTGGTTTTTTGAGATGGAGCTGACGAAGGCGCGGGAGCAGGTTCGAGTTTCGCGCGAGTTTTTCGCCTTTCCTGGTTTCCCCGCCTCCGTCCGTGCGAGTAGGGATTCGACAGAGACGAGGAGTGAAACCGATGGGTGCTCCTGCTGGGAGCCTCTCCTGCTCCTCCAGGCTCCAGTCCTGTCCTCCATACGGTGCACGCGCCATGCGCTGCGTTTCCATTTCCTTGTGTTTTTCGCGCGATCCGGCCGATCTGGCCGGCCCAGTGGCAATGTGGCAGGCTGGGCTGGGCTTTGGTGCAGGTGCCGGCTCGTCCCAGTGATCACGTTTGCCTTTGGTCCATGGCACCATGCTAGTACTCATTAATCTTAGAGCATCTCTAACGGTTTTGCATATTTTAATTGATAAAATTGAGAGTTTGTCAAGTCCCAAATAAATATGACAAAGATAAAAAGAGTCAATCTCCAACGGTTTGACAAAATTGACTTGACAATTAACAAAATTGGCTTGGCAATTACTAAAATTATGGAAATTGCGGCGGCGAGAGAAAATGCGTGGGTCGAGCGCGAAAAATGCCAAGCACGATCCGCTAGGCATATATGTCAATCTTTCTCAGGAAATTGTCAAGTTAACAAAAATGCAAAGCTTATTTACCAAACCGTTGGATATGAGTTTTTTAGACTTTTTTGCGAAAACAAGAATGCAAAGCTCATTTGCAAAACCGTTGGAGATGCTCTTACTAGATATACTAATATGATTTGTTTAGATCACAATAGAGTACCAAAAACTAATTGTTAGTCCAACTAAAAATTAGAAGAATTTTTTATTCAAAAAACAATTAGGTGATCGAAAGTCTAGATGATTAAAGTTTGTACGGCTAATATTTAATCATTTGTCTTCGAGAGACATAAACTGTATATAGAAGCTGTCGGCTAGTTGGGCATTTAGGCTACACTAAATTTTACCCGCCATTTGGATGGTCTAGTAGGAGCGAAGTTTAGTTCGATGATAATCTAAAACAGGCCCCCGTTAGTCCTCCACCTTTTTCTTCTACAAACATGATTATTAAACAGGGGTGTTTAGATCCGGATTGAATTACATTAATCAAATAAAACAATACAACAATTTTTATGTTTTCTCTTGATGAAACAATTATTGTGGTTTTAAGCCACGAACTTGGATATATTTGGTTGGAGATCAAGATAATTTATCTAGTAAAAAGTGTTGTCTAAAATTTTAATGAAATACGAGTATGTCTTTATGATATGTTTTGTTGAAAGTCCAAGAAGTATAATAAAAGTGAAATATATATTTTTCTTCTATATATAGAACTTTAGCATCATTTTAGTAATATGTACTACGATAATTAAAAAAGCCTTTAATATTTTTATAAAAGTATAAACTACAAACAATTTTAATAAATTTATCATTTTCCCAATAGTAAATAGTAGAAACTTATAATAATTATGTAATGAACAAACAAGAAATAAACACAAAAAGCAATGGCGAGAAGCGGTAGGACAGGCAAATAGGCAATGCTACCCCGGTAGGACAGGCAAATAGGCAATGCTACCCCAAACCAACAGATTTTACAGGGGCCTCGCGATCGTTTAACAAGCATCAGCAAACGACTTGAGGACGTAAATTTAATTTAACAGATTTGGCAGGGGCCGCGCGAACGCGTACCCCCTCTACCACAAATTATGACGTCCACTCTCCCACTTGGGGAGATGGTAAGCCAGCGCACCCTCCAAGTGCAATGAGGGCCACTGGCCTAGGCCACGAGCCTTCTTGATCGCCCGTCGACCCCGTCCAGGTAAGTATGGAGCCAGGGTGCACGGGGCGCTCGTCTTATAGCGGGAGCTCGCGTCGCGTCTGCCTTCACCTGGCGAGGTGGTGCTAAAAGAGCTAAACGCTCGGACCGAACGAAACGCGTTCTGCGCTCTGCCGCTGAGTTCTCGTGGGCTACCGAGAGATGGAGAAGTACATGGGCCTTCATGTCCGGGCCCAGACGAAACAGCCAGACTGTGCGGGCTGCCATGGGCGGTTAGGCTCTCCAGCTTCTCCTTCCCTGATCATGGGCTCAGTTTTAGGCATGGAATCAGCTTTCGAGCCTTAGAAGTTAGAGGCTTTGTTTTTATACCCCTTTTAATAAATTTCTGCGGCGACATGCTCTCGTGGTCTCGTTGTATATATACAGAGTGAGAGAACTCCTAAAATTAAACAAAACAAAAAAGAGCCAAAATAATTGCGCATCCTGGCACTCTACCATCAGAATTATGTGCAAGAGAATGGTTTAAGAATTAAGACCCAACCTCGTCTCAAGAAAAAAACAATTAAGACCCCAACCTGAAGCGAAGAGAGGTTACTTCACCATTCATCGTCATCATAACATGATGGACTGATAATATGGTCTTCTCGCAAAATTTCCAACTCTCCCAGGCACCGCTGAACAGCAGCAAAGTCTGATCTCGGCGAACATAGACGATCACAACTGAAACCTGCTGCCGTTATTCATTTACATGTACACAAATGGCTCTACCACCACAAGTTGGAGGCACCATCATGTCATCATCCCTGAATAACAACACCGATTTGCACAGCTAACTGACGAATCATCTGTTAGCACATCGACAAGCGAGAAAGATTTTTGCTCCAAAATTAGGCCCATATATTTCTGGAACAAGTTAGCCAGAAAAAGAAAAGGAAACATGAAGAAGAGGACTTCCAGCACTTCAATGCAATTGATTTGTCTAACATGCTCAATTTAGGGTAGCCTGTGACGAGTGATGAATAAACAACCATGACCATCTTTTTTTTTTTCTTTTCTGAATGTGTGTTTTTTAAACTGCATTTTGAGAGTGTTTTCCTGTTTTTCAACAGCTTCAAATCCAAAGGCCTGCCATTAGATTTTTTATTTTTTGGGTAATTCAACAAGTTTCCCAGCTGTTATGTTCCATGTATCAGAAGTTGTACACAGTGAACTAGTAACCGGGGCCGGCCAAAATTGCAGCATAGTACAAGGGAACAAGGACACCTTTGGCAAAAATCGCAGAGCACTACATCTCATCACAGTCCGTGTCGTTACACACGAAATACAAGTAGTGCTCCTCTAGAGACCGATCAAGAAGCAGCACATCTTGCTCTCTCGTTAGATGGGAACTGGACTCCCTAAACCTCTGAACACGCAGTTTGTTGTACGCTTCCATGTTGAGATTTGAAACCAGGAAGAGCTCCACCTCGGTGACGAATCGCTCTGTTCGGCCAAGGAGGAATGGCTTAGCAGCATCAGAGACCAATCTCCTGAACTCTTCCCTCCTGTTCTCTGGTGAAGTCGTCCTCGATGTGTGCTCTTTTTCAAGCTTCTTCATGAAGGATCCGATGACACCGTGAATGTGGTAGACTATGGCCTCAACGTTGTCATCCTGCAAAACTCATTGCTATACGTCAGTCGGTCCAGTGGGCAATCAACAGGGGAAAAAAATCCTATATGCATTGCCATTAAACAACACCAAGGCTATTCACCTTTATTAAAATAAGAAAAAAGGACACTATCTTCTAATCACCATATAACAACGTCAAAATTACATAATTATTGAAGAATACAACATATATTGCTTCTCTACTGTGATTTGGCCACAAATAAGTACTACCATCTGAGTCTCTCCTACTCTCCCTTGATCATGATCCTCCAGGAGTCATTAACAGTGAAATAAAAGTCCTAACTGCACAGAGTCCAAATTCGTATCCAAATATGCAATTGTCAATCTGATACCACTTAAAATTCTAGTAAATACAAGGAATATTTAACAAGAGTAAAACAAGAGAAATCCAAATATCCTTGCATAAACACAGAACCCAATGGATGCTTAAACTATATATCCTTACAAAACACTAGGTCACCTACCTCAGTAGTTAAAAGCGCTCAGGATTCTTGTAACCTATCGAATGACTGTACTGTTAATAGGTAACGACAGCTTACCCGAGTAAGGGCCTGAATTTCCCGTCTTAGCCAGATTTCAAGCCAATTTTTCTTCCGGAGATATCTTTGTTGCTCCCAGTATTGCTGCACACCGGAAATATTGCTTGTGGTCTCTGCTTAATTCAGCAAACATAAGTCTTACTTAACAAGTGAGGAGAATAAAATTCTGATGTAGAATACCAAAGCGTAAAAGGGAAAAGCAAAAACAGACTAACATAATACCTGTCATGTTATAGAATTGTGACACCAACTCGTGTGCATCTGAAAGACGCCTGAACCATGAGGAAATGGGGATTAGTATACTTCTTCACATATGCGAGAATAAGTTGTAGTTTACAGTAAGAAGAATAACATGTAGATAGCCCCCATTCAGCAACCATTTACCAAATAAATGGTTGCTTGTGAATATGGGCTACAGAGTGCAGACAGAGTCACTGGAAGCAACTGCTTCTCTCTACTCTGCTTTTTGGCTGGTATACCGAAGTTAGGCAGGAACTTCTGCTATTTCCCAGTGAAGATTTTCTATTTATTTAAACTTATAGTAGATAATCTTTTTAGCTAAAGTTCATGTCAATTCTTTCTTTTTTCTAGAAGAATAGAATCACTCTATTTGCAGGCTACTGGTTAGGAAGGGTAGCCTTTGCATTATTCATTTATTGAATACTCACAATCATGCACAACTAGAGGGAGGGGAAAAAACAAGAGAGGACGGATACCTCTTCCTAGGTTCCTGATTTATGTACCACCGCTCAAATGATTCACCATCAAAAGCATGTATCACGGATAGATTCTCAGTCTGCAAAACGCGACAAGGTTACATCTGGTCAGGACTTCAGCACTAAGCCTGAGGCAAAAATAGATGGTCAAATTTGTACATATTGGTTCACTTCACTCGACCAACTACCAATAAAGAATTAAGGGTACCTAGACTTAAGCAACAAATGGCAAAGGTGAAACTAACACATCCCAAATTTGTAGATATTTGTTCACAACTCAAAATGTTTGTTGTCAGTTTCTCCATTCTAACAAAACAACACCTGATTTTTCAGGGGTACTGAACCAATTGCGCATTTCCACACACTTTTCATAATTGAACCACTTACATGGAGAGCTAGAGACCCACACTGTTTACCTAAGCTTGCACTTCAAGATGGCAATAAGGTCGCTCGAGTGAATATATCGTTACAGCAGATGGTTTCACTCATAAGCAGGATTGGGCTCACCTTACAAAGTGGGCATCTAACTGAAGACAAAGGTTCTGCGTGCTTGCTCGCTACTATCCTTACCCACTGACATATACACTTGTAGCAAAAAGAATCTGCAAAAGCAGCTAGGAGTTTTAGAAAGGAACTTAAACAGCCTAACGGCAAATGAATATTCTGAATCTGAAATTAATTATGAACTACAGCAAGCAAGAGACCAATAATCGCAGCAGAATTTCATTCCACGGCAAAATCTAGAGCCCATGCTCAGTTCGTAGGCGCATATCGAGCGTAAGCAAGCTTAATACCGGAAATCGGTGAAAATTTTGAGAGACACACACGAGGGGGAACGACTTACGGAAGCAGGTGTCTAGGTAGGCCTCGTCTTTAAAGGCTTCGAGGCAAACGGGGCAAGGGCACGCATCAGTCCTCGCCGTCGCCGTCGCCGTCGCCGCCGCTGCCGCGGGAGGGTCGCCGGTATCCCTACCGGGGGAGGTGGCGGCTGCGCCGGGGGATGAGGCGGTCGCCATGGCCCATGGAGAAAGAATCGAGACGGTTCCGAAGTTTTGATTTTGGACTTGGACGGGGAAAAGCCACTTGTCGGCTCTCAAGAGCCGACCTGATATTGTATTTTATTTGGAATTAATAGACTTTAAAGGGGTCTTTATGCAAATATAGCTAAACTAATCACGTTTAGCTCTTAGTAGGAGTGTAGTACTACTAGTAACTACCGCCATTATAAGAGACCCTCACGTCACGTTGCCAGTTGCCACCCACTATTACGCTCGCCCTCCCATTCTCTCGCTCGCTCTCTCCCCGACTCGGCGACTCCCATCATGGTGGCGGAGATGGGGCGAGCGGCGGCGGTGGAGGAGGGTGACGTGGATTTCGTCGACTACGACCAGGACGACGAGGACGCCATGGAAGAGGACGGCCGCGCCGCCCGCGCGCTCCCCGTGCCCCGCATCGTTTCCCCCGTCGTGGTGCGCACCCGCGGGCGCTTCGCCGGTCGCAGCCCCTCCGTTCTCACCTCCAACCACTACCGCTTCGACTCCATCACCAACGACGGAGACCATGGTCCTGGCCCGCAGCGCTGTGAGAACCCCTTGCTCGACCACTTTTTGGCATGATCTCTAGATTTCAACTTTTGGTTGGGGTTTTGGCTTTCATATTTTGCGAAATTTTGTTGGGGCTTTGCACGTTGTTTTGGAGTCCGATTTGGGTCGAAATTTGCGAGAGAGGTTAGTGAAGTTTTTGCCAGGGCTAGTGGTTGGTGATGTACTGATGTTTTGACTTTTGACGGGGTTTAGGGTTTTTAGCTGGGTGTGCTTGATCAGAAAGTGATACGGTTTGGTCTGATATGCAC
>CM039124.1:64328811-64348950 GCA_022036555.1 Microstegium vimineum
GGGCAGTACGGCCCCGGGGGGGACGCGGAGGGGCCAAAGGGGGTGCCTGCGTAAAAGGGAAGCGGCGTGGGGCGCGCCCAGGGGGAGTGCACGGACCGCGGCTCCACCCCGCCGACGCCAGCGACCCCCACGCCCCATCTCACGCCTGCTTTTGCCCACTCTCGCTCTTAACACTCCCTGTAATTTTTTGCTTCAGATTGACGGTAGAATGCCTCTGAATTTTTTAATTTTTTTATTTATATATGGGGGCGTTTTATATATCTCTCCAAATCTTGTTCTCAAAAGAATAAAAAAACCGAAATCTAGAGTTCGGACTCATGGCTAAAAGAAAAAAAAATCGGAAGAGGTGGGCGACGAGAAATTTCAATATTTGATTCAATTGGTACGCCTTCAATTTTAAAATGCCTTTGGATATTTGATGTGCGCAAGAATTCTTTCGTTCAGGGGATTTCTCCTATTTTTTTTCCTTTTTTTTTCAATATTCTTTCTCTATCTGGGCCACCATAAAGGACCAAATGCCCCACGGTTCCCCCTTGCCAAGCCCCCCCTTCCCCCGGCAAAAGCTATGGAGCATCGGCGGGGGCACTACAGCGCCATCCCCCCCTCGACGGCGCCCCGCCGGGGGGCCCCGCAGCGGGGGACGTTGCCTCTATCATCAGGCAGCGGCCCACGCCGCCGCCACCGGGGGCATGCCAGGGGCCGCCGCCGACCTCGCCCAGAGCATGTACGCGGGTGGGCCTCGGCAGCGGCGCTCGTCCTGACGCACGGCACCGAAGCTGGCCGCACCGCACGGGCGCACGGACAACGCGAACTGGTTGTGCTCGGCCCCGTCCACGGCCAACAACTGGTGGTGGTGCGGCTCTGGCGCCTAGACGCGGAGCGGGAGCGGCCGTTGGCGGGGAGCCTGTCCAGTGGCCAAGAGTGGTCGACGGCGAGGTGGTCGCGGAGCCTTGGCAGGGTGGCCGTGAAGGGGCGGCCTCGCACATGCGTCGTCGGCTCGTCGCGACCTGTGGGCGACGGGCGGCACACAGGTCGCTAGGCAGCAAGCGGCGGCGAACATCGGACTGACACTGACGTCGTCGCGACCCTATCGACAGCTGGCTGTTCAAGCGACATGTGGGGCTGGCGATGGACGGTGGACTGGTGCCTGAGTATCCGGGACCGAGCGGCGACCGGAGCGGCGCATGCTCTGCAAGCCGTGACCCTGCCATGGTTGGTGTTCGGCTGTTCGCGAGCGAACCAACGGAAGCCTGGGAGTTCTCTTTTCGAGAGAGGGGCACTATGGTCTTTTTCCATGCTCTAAATTGGAAAAAGATATGACAGAAATAAGAAAAGAGAGAAAACCGTCGGATTGAACATGATCAGGGTCATATTTTGAAAGACTCGTGAATTGAGTGTCAAATCTTGGGAGCGCACCAACTGAGGGTCAAATATCGAAATTTCTCGCGGTGGGCGACAGGCGGCAGGGAAGCACGGTGGCGGTCATCCCCCTTCTCCGCCATCCTCTACTCCCCCGGGATCTTCGAGCGGTGGCGGTCATCCCGCTTCTCCGCCATCCTTTCCTCCTCCTCCTCCTCCCCAGGGATCTTCGAGGTCTCAAATAGGTGAGTCTCCGAGCGTAGCCTTACCCTAGCGTAGAACTTGCTTTCCTTCAAGGTTCCGGAAGTAGTTGGGCTTAAATTCTTGGAGGGTCGGTGGCCGGGGCCGCCCCCGACGGGGGCGTCCCCAGAGCTCCCGTTTGTCAGGAGGGGTTTGCTGGTAGAGTGGGCGATGGGGATGCTGTGGTCAGGCTGCTGCCACGGATCTGGCAGGAGTGAAGGCATCCAGCCTCTGATCCACAGCTAAATTAAAACCTCAATTATTCTTTCTTGCCTGATTTCGTTTGATTTCTCTGTTCCCAGCACACTGGTTGGGGCGGGGCGGGGTCATCTTGGTGCTGTTTGAGACGCCCTCTGGCTTTGCACTACTGAGATATAATGGCACCGGTCTCTTCTGCAGTGGAGCCTTGGAGGTACTTTGATTTAATTGTTTTACCAATCACTTTCTTTCTCTTGTCTTTGTCATTGAGCTTTTTTTTCCTGGTTTTTCTCAAACTTCTGCAGAATACCTGGGTGCCCTTCACAACTGAGAGAAGGGGAAAGAATGTCAGCATCCCTTTTGTCCTGCTTGTCCTAATTCGTATTTATGTTCTATTAATTGATTAATTAAAGGGAATCCCCCCCTCCCCCAATCTTTTGTTTAGAGCATGTTGTGTAATGCAGTCATGCATGGGGTGTAACCTGTGACGGTATTGCTATGCACCTATTTCTGGCTTGTAGATGTGCTTGGATGATAGTTTCTACCACAGAACACTGCATTTTGTTTTCAGCACTGTTTTGAATTACACTACAATAGGCGTAAAAAAAAGAATTACACTACAATAGTTTGATGTATGAGGATTGAGCACTTACATGTGATGGTACATCTACTGGATCTACTGAAATGTCCTTCCCTCATTGTGATTGAAACCTCCTAGTTATCATACTCATATTTGTTTGTTTATGTATTTATCAGGTTGTCTACCTGGTAGATATTCTAACATGTAAGGACAAGTCTGTTGCCATCAATCCTGAAACTGGTCTAAGTGATGACCTTAGTAAGATGATCAGGTTGCATCACCGCAGTGGACAGAAACTCGCTGTTGGGAAAAGTGACTATAAAAAGATCATTGAAGCAAAAATGGTGAGTATGAGCTTCCCTTGTTTACTTATGTCTGAAAATCTTGTGTCTTGTGTCATATTTCTTGTGCATTTTTCAGGAAATACACTGCCTGTTTGATGATGCTGTGATGGAATTGATGTGGGGCCTGCAGAACCTAATAAAGAGTTTAGTGCCTCATGAAACACGTGAGCTGACTATGGAGGACCGCTGCCCTATGAGTCAAGGAATGCAAATGATCCTAAAAAAGCATGGCTTCAACGTGGAGCCAGAGATGGTGAGCTCATTTCTTCCTTTCCTATGTCTAAAATCGTAGCTTTCTGTTATCTCGTATCATTGCTTTGAGCCCACTCCATATGTGCAGGTTGATAAAGATGTTATCGCTATAGCAACTGCAGTGTATGAGTGTGACTACAGCGTGAATAGGTTTGCTGAGTACTTGCACATTTATGGTAAATATCTTTTCGAGGTATCCGGTATTGAGTATCAGAACTGGGATCTACAGAAAATTGCTGCGGCCCTTAAATTACTATCATACCCAAGAGAGAAAATAGAAACTGGCACTTCTGATGAGGTAAATAGAATGCTATCCAGATGTACAATAAGATTACAGTTGTGCATTTACTAAAAAAACTGTGTCTGCAATGTGGGGTTTTATTTCAGATGTTGTCGGAAGATATGGCAACGAAATTGGTGCTTGAAACGCCCAAGTATGAAAGTAAGGTCCACAAGAGGACATGCTTGGATATTTACAAGAGCATCCTGCTTGCCCATGCTGTCAGGAGTAGGGTGTTGTCGTCCTTGAAGGCCAAAATTGCATGTGCTACCCAGATATCCTTGAAGGCCAAAGGTGCTTGTGCTATTTAGCAATTTTCTAATGCAAATATAAAAGGCTAGTAACACTTTGTTTTCTTATTATATTTTTGTCTGATGAAATGTGCTATGCAGTAGAATATTTAATAGCTGATAGTCTGGGGGGTCTGATATGCTTATTGCTCGATTACAACTGATTTGTACTGTTGTTGCTGCTGCTGCTGCATGTCTGTGCCTAAGAATTGGTGAATTTAGAAGTGTGGAGGGATGGCTAGGTTCTCCCTATGGTTTTTGTGTGCCTGTAGTTTTGTTGTTCCTTCATGTTTCTTTGTATGCAGCTGATGCTTTCCCTTTTTGATTTATTTCACTTTGAAACAACAACATATGTTGTTACCTGGCTGATTTATCCCATACTTTGTTTGTTAATTTGTTTCATGCTGCAGCCATGGATAAGAAGAGTCACATCAACATTGTGGTAATCGGTCATGTCAACTCTGGCAAGTCAACCACCACTGGCCACCTGATCTACAAGCTTGGAGGTATTGACAAGCATGTGATCCAGAGGCTTGAGAAAGAGGCTGCGGATATGAACAAGAAGTCCTTCAAGTACGCATGGGTGCTCGACAAGCTCAAGGCTGAGCGTGAGAGGGGTGTCACCATCAATATCACCTTGTCAAAGTTCGAGACCAGCAAGTTCTACTGCACTGTCATTGATGCCCCTGGACAACCGTGACTTCATCAAGAACATGATCACCGGTGTCTCCCAGGCTGACTGTGCTATCCTTATCATTGACTCCACCTCTGGTGGTTTTGAGGCTGGTATCTCCAAGGATGGCCAGACCCGTGAGCATGTTCTCCTTGCTTTCACCCTTGGAGTGAAGCAGATTATTTGCTGCTGCAACAAGGTATGATATCATGAATCTTTGTTTCACTCTGGTTCATTAGTTCACTAGTGTGTGATTCATGTATAAAACACATCACTAGTATAATAGTACATGATTTACACAGAATAACAAGTTATGCTATTTTGATTACGACATTACATATTTAAGTATCATTTTTGTCACATGCTTGTGGGCTCTTTACTTTTTTTGTCGCATGCTTGTGGGGCCTTCAATTACCCGGGTGCTGTGGCATCCATCTATAAACCAAACAACAGCAAAACATTTCAGTTACATGACATAGATAATGTTCAGGAACACAGGCCATAATACAAGGACAGGTACAAAATCAGCTTATCCAAGTGACAAAAATAATGCATGTACAACTGTAGCAGCATTTATTTGTCTTCATTGACTGGTATGTTCACTTAAGGTGCTGATGTTACAGTTTAATTAGTAGGCTGCATTGACATATACGTGGTTAGCATATTTTGTGGTATCTGCTTTGTGTTTGTGACATCCTGAGCTTGATTACAATTAGATATACGTGAATTATATGAGAGTTGTTGATCTACCTATTTTTGTGTTAATTGTTACTTCTGCGATGTCTCCGTTAACATTTATTCCTATTCTGTTGCTGTTCTGCTTTTTTAGATGGATGCAACCACTCCCAAGTACTCCAAGGCCCGTTACGATGAGATTGTGCAGGAGTCTCATCCTACCTCCAGAAGGTTGGATACAACCCTGACAAGATCCCCTCTGTCCCCATCTCTGGTTTTGAGGGCGACAACATGATTGAGAGGTCCACTAATCTTGACTGGTACAAAGGCCCAACCCTGCTTGAAGCTCTTGACCAGATCGTCGAGCCCAAGAGACCCTCAGACAAGCCCCTGCGCCTGCCCCTCCAGGATGTGTAGAAGATTGGTGGTATTGGAACTGTCCCGGTTGGTCGTGTGGAGACTGAGTGTCATCAAGCCTGGGATGGTTGTCACCTTTGGTCCAACTGGCCTGACTACTGAAGTGAAGTCTGTTGAGATGCACCACGAGGCTCTCCAGGAGGCCCTTCCTGGTGACAATGTTGGCTTCAACGTGAAGAACCTTGCTGTAAAGGATCTCAAGCGTGGGTAACTCCAAGGATGACCCTGCCAAGGAGGCTGCCAGCTTCACCTCCCATGTAATCATCATGAACCACCCTTGGCAGATCGGCAAAGGCTATGCCCCGGTACTTGATTGCCACACCTCCCACACTGCTGTCAAGTTTGATGAGCTCCTTACCAAGATTGACAGACGATCTGGCAAAGAGCTCGAGAAGGAGCCCAAGTTCTTAAAGAAGGGTGATGCTTGCTGGTATGGTGAAGATGATTCCCACCAAACCCGTGGTGGTGGAGACCTTCTCCGAGTAACCTCCTCTTGGTCGTTTTGCTGCCCGTGACGTGAACCAGACGGTTGCTATTGGAGAGTGTCGAGAAGAAGAACCAGACTGTTGCCAAGGCTGCTGCCAAGAAATGATTGCCGGCTCTAGGGCACCATAATGCTCGCGTTTAAGAACTGCTCTGAACATATTGGCATTGTGAATTATGAGTATTTGGACCCCTGTAATAAGTATATTTTCCTACATGAGGTGTTATTTTGTTGGTTAATCTATGCATTTGCTTGGCATTCTCGAGTTTTGATTATGTGTGTTGTCTTCTGCCAGTGCCTGCTACACGAGCCTAATGAGACAATGCAACTTAATGAATACTTGCAAAATGGCTCGTTCGTTAGCGAATTGTGTGATGTGAGAAAACTGTGGTAGGAGATCAAAAAGAAACTGTGGTAGAAAGATGACTGGAAAGATACCAGGGAAAAAAAAATGCACGCCTAGGACACCTGCCCTAGCGCCAGAGCGGAGGAGACGAGAAGATGAACTGGGATGGTACTCCGTAATTGGTAAAGCGGGGTTCCCTGTTCACGGAGTAGGAGCAGGGGGCGGTCCGGCCGGACTCGGGTGCCGTGACGATTTTGCAGTATATATTTCAGCTTAATTTTCCCTTGGAAATAGGCGGGACCGGCCACTCATTTGCGCGTACGTCGCGCTGGTGTCCTGCCGGCCGCCGCAGCGCTGCGCCGCCCGTCGGCAGACACGCGTTGCGCCGCTCACCGCCCGGAAAGTCGAGCTGCCCTGCAACTGCCGACCAGAGGCAAGCCGTGCTGCGCCACGTCGACGGTCCGACGGCCGGACGCCGTCCAACGGTGCTTCACTGCTTCCCCGCCGACGCCGGTGCTCAGCCTTGAGCGCTGCAGCTGCGGAACACCACCATCGAGAGTTGCTTCACTGCCCTGCATCATGTTCAGAACAGATCCTTCTTTTAGGTTGCTATGATGTCGTGAATCGTGATGCTAATGACAAATTACTCTGAATCCAAGTTGAATTGGCAAATGATGGTAGAAACAAGGACACCAGTCCTCGCACGAGAGCTCCTCCATGTCTGCTGGACATCCATCCATCACTGCCCCCACAGCCGCGAGGACCTCGACCTTCCTCAAGGGCAGCGCGGTGCCAGGGAGCTCCTCCGTTCGTGGGACAGGCTACGCCCCGGGGACACATGAGGGATGCGGCGCGACATCCGGCGCAGTACGGATGCAGCGGCATGTCGTCAGTGAAGCGGCGCGGAAGGCCCCGCCGGCAGGACACAGCGCGCAAATGAGTGGCCGCTCTCGCCTAGAATAGCTGAAATATACACGGCACCCAATCTGAGTCCGGTCCGGCCATGGACGCGTTTCACCAAGAACGGGTACTTTGCTGGATGAGCTCGGTGTTGTTTGGCGTCACGGTCCATCTACACTTGTGCACGCCGGGCCTGTTCCACACGTCAGGGTTAGCTTTGTCCTCTCGCCGTTTTCCTCGCCTTTCAAAGCCGGAATTATTCAAAAGGTTCCTGACCCCATCCTTCTGTAGGAGCTCCTCAAGGTAGCATCTTCAGATTCTAGCAGATTTCTCCTAGCCTGACGAGCTGCTCTAGCTTGTGCCGTGACACTATCCCTAAGCATATCCAGAGTCGAATCAATCCCAGCAGTGGGTGCACTACCCTGCTGGGAGATGCATGTATCAGAAGAGTCATCCACATCTCGCCGACCTTCACCTGGATTAGCAGAAGTCGGGAGGCCAGATGACAGAATAGAGCAGGCTACTGATGATCCCAAACTGACAGCTCTACTCAGCCCAAAGTTGACACCAAAACGTGGCCTTGACCTCCCAGAAGGATTTGGCAATTGATTGGCCGCTGCTGATGATCCCAATCTGATGATGAAGGTGCTGCTGCTACCCCTTCACCGGACGAGATTTAGGCATTGCAAGAACATCTTCATCAGACTTTGCAGTGTGAGTGAGTGAAGGCAGGCTCGCAGTCCCCCCTCCTTTGTTACACTAAAAACATACAAACGCGTCATTTCTTTTTCGAAAGGCGGCAAGAGCTTTACTGAATTTTTATTAGACGAGAAAAAGACAAAAAGAGATAAGAAAAACAAACCACTGACCAAAACTATACAGAAGCTAAACTAACACAACCAAACGAAAAAAAAGGAGGAAGAAACAAACTAACCGAACCAAACTACAACTCTACGTACCTAACAACAGGTCTAGAAGCTAACTGAAACTGGTCTATCTCCTCTTTGCACCTGAGGGCAACCTGACTGGGCTGCAAACTTTCATTCCGAAAAGTTCTCCTATTCCGCTCTTTCCAAATATTCCACTAAAAATAGATTATGACCCCCATCGAACACCTGTCTTTGGTTCTTCTCTATCTTCATTCGACATTTGCGCCAATAAGCATGCAGGGAGCCATTAGTTGGAATTGAGTCCAACAAAGACAGGCCATACCATTCCTTGATATGGGTCCAGATTTGCTGTGAGAACACGTGGTCTTTTACAAGGTGGGTTGGTGTTTCTGATTCCAAGCCACACAACTTGCAAATCGGATCATGTGGCCAATGCCTTTTGAGCAGATTGTTTGCTGTAAGAATCTTTCTGTGTAATAAGGTCCATGCAAAGAATCTACATTTTGATTCAGTCTTAACCTTCAGAATCGGCATAATTCTGAGTTTACTGAAAGTACCTTGGAATTGTATCTGATAAGCACTCTTGGTCGTATATTCCCCATTAGAGGTCCAACACCAAAGGATAGCGTCTTCACTGTTTTCAATGAGCGTAATCCGGTTGACAGCTTCCCAGATTAGTACATATTCATTTAGCTCTTGTAGCGTGAGAATTGGGAGGATATATGTTACCCATCTATTATGTAATAATGCCTTTTGAACCGTGAGTGTTTTTGCTTTTTTGCTTTTTGAACAACGTGGGAGCCACAGATTTGGGAGCCCTTCCTTCTAGCCATGACGAAGTCTAAAAACTTGCAGTCTTCCCATTACCAATCGTGACCACAGTTGAAGCTGAGAATAGTTTCTTTATCTTTGAGATCACAGGGTACTTCAAGGTTGTTCCAAGGTCTGTTTTGTTCTTTCCACCGAAACCATAACCAACGTAGTCGTAATGCCCTCGCAAAGCGTTCAAAATCGAGGATCCCCAGTCCTCCCTTGTTTTTGGGTCGGCAAGTGGTTGCCCAATTTATAAGTGAATGTCCTCCATAAACTTTATCCGGTGTTTCGCCTCGCCAAAGGAAGCTCCGACGTAATCTATCAATCCTCTTGATGAGCCATTTTTGTTCTTCGAAAACTGTCATATGATAAATTGGTTGTGATGATAACACTGTTTTCACCAAAGTCTCCCGACCGACTGAGGACAAGAGCCTTCCTTTCCAACCTGGAATTCTAGCCCCTATTTTGTCTATCAGTGGTTGCACTTCCACCCGTCTCAACTTCCTAACATGCAGTGGTAGACCAAGGTATTTCCCGGGAATTTGCCGATTTTGCCTGGGAAATTTTGAATAAGTTGATGTACTGCATCCTCTTCCAACCTGATTGGGAATATTTTTGTTTTGTTGATATTTATCTTGAGTCCTGAACACTCACCGAAGAAATGTAACAATTTCATCAGCTTATCCAATTCCGTGGAACTTGGGGAACGCAAAAATCGCAGCGTCGTCTGCATATAACGAGCAACGCAGGTTTGTTGCTTTAGGCATCACTGGATGAAGAATTTCTTCTTGGGCTGCAGCCTCTATGATTCTTTGTAACGGATCAATGGCAAGAATAAACAACAGAGGCGATAGGGGGTCACCCTGTCTTAGACCCCTGGCGTGTTTGATTTCTTGTGTTTGTTGTCCATTGATTAGGATTTTAGAAGAGGACGTGCCTAGTAGGGCTGCTACCCAATCTTTCCATTTGGTGCTAAACCCCAACGCTTCAAGCACCTCCAATAAAAAAAACTCCAATTTAAGGAGTCAAAAGCCTTAGAGATGTCCAGCTTTATGAAGAGAGCCGGTTTTTTTCTTTTGTGTAACAGTTGAATAGCTCTTTGAGCATAAATGAAATTATCATGTATGCATCACTTTTGATGAAGGCATTCTGGGCATTTGACACCAGTGTATTCATGTGTGGTTGTAATCTGTTTGCTAGAATCTTTGTGATGATTTTGACCACGCTATTTATTAAGCTTATAGGTCCGTAATCAGAAAGTGTGGTTGCATCTTGCGTTTTGGGGAGGAGGACTATATTTGCATCATTTAGCATTCCCAGCCTTGACGTTTTATGTGAATAGAAGAACATGGTCGCCTGCAGCAGATCATGTTTGATAATGTGCCAACAATTTTTGTAAAATGCTCCAATAAATCCGTCCGGTCCGGTGCTTTCTCACGAGGCATGTTTTTGATGACGGCTTCAAGCTCTTGTTCGGTGAAAGGTGCATCTAAAATATCAAGATCGTGCCTAGTATAATTGAGAGCATTCCAGTTGATTGCTCTGGTTCTAGCAACTGCATTTCCCAGAAGGTTTTGTGAAGTGATTATGCGCAAGCCTTGCTTTGTTTTCTTGGGAGACTACCGTCCGTTTTCTCCAGCGATGACGCTAATATAAGATTTTTTTCCTTCTTATGTTGGCATGAAGATGGAAGAAATGTGAATTTGTGTCACCCAGCCTAATCCAAGTCAGGCGCGAATGCTGCCTTGCTCTCGCCTTCTGGATGACTGTGATTCCCAAGGCTTTGTTCTTGAGGTATTTTTTGAATTCTAACTCAGATGTTGAGAGGGGTCTGGCTTCCTGTGCCTTCTCCAAATTAGAGAGGACAATATTTATGATGGCCCAAATTAAGCGTCATTTTCCCATACTTTTGCGCCTCCAGTCACGTAGAGCCTTTGCCGTGCGGAGCAATTTGACGTGTATACATAAGATGGCATCCTGAGTATTGACCGGCTGATTCCAAGTGGACTGTACTTTGTCCAGAAAACCCGGCAACTGCGTCCAATGAGTTTCAAACCTGAATCCTTTATAAAAACTAGAGCTAGTGTCTCCCTGTAGGTAGAGAGGGCAGTGATCCGACCCTAACGATGTCAGCGCTTGTAAGTCCGATCTGGGGAACAGAGCGAGCCAATCGGTTGAGGCCAACAAATGATCAATCCGTGTCATTGTGGGTGTTTGTTGATCATTGCACCAAGTGAATCTCTTCCCCTTTAATTCGATGGGTGCCAGCTCTAGATTGTCAATCATTGCCTTGAACCTGTTGATCATTGGAATATTTATACGCGCATTGTTTTTGTCCTGTGCTCGTAGGATAAGATTGAAGTCTCCTAATATAAGCCACGCCGGCAGTGCAAATTGCTTAAGGTTTTCAATTTCTTGCATGAAAAGGATTTTGTCCGCGTCTGCTTGGGGCAAACGCATCATTTCACTGTAGCATAATGGAGCCTTTGGTCTAAAACTGTAACAACAACCCAATCCAGGAAACTACAGATAGATGAAGTTTAGAATTCCATCCAAGCAACATATCTAGTTCCAACAAGTTCAGAACTCAGTACATTTTAATGCTTCATGGTTCATACACGAGGAGTTCAAAATATTTGACTTGATCGAAACCAAACAGGCAATCAAATAGAAAGAGGACAATTTACGGAAAGAATTTTTTGTGGCACATCCAACCAATCCGAAGTTCAAAACTCAGTTTCAAAAAAAAACCCAACCAATCAGAAGTTCAGAACTTAGTTTCAAAAAATAAAAAAGATGGTTCAGAATTCAATTAATGGAATTTGAAACCAAATCATGAAGCCATTGAAGAATCTCAAATCCCCCAGAAATGCTGGCTGAGAAACCGAGGCTAGATGCTCGATTCACGAAGCAACAAATCCAACGTGACCGGCATTCCATTTGTGAAAACACCTTCGTCCGATTCACGCATTCCAACACCAACATGCACAGATTCAAAGCACCGCAACAAGGGAAACGAAACCAAGCCGGAAGGCCCTTCTTACCTCGACGTCCACGGCTGTTGCGGGAGCGTCGCCTTCGCACGGCGTCGTGGAGCCACGGAAGCAGGAGGAGCCTCGGTCCTGCGGCGTTGTCCTCTCTTATTGCCCACCCTCCCCCCCCCCCCCCCCCCCCCCCCCCCCCCCCCCCCCCCGAAGCACCCAATTCACCTATTCGTCCGGCCTCCAAATGGCAAACCTTAACACCGTCGGTATTTTAGCAGCACAAAGGCGGCTATGGTGCAGTTGGCGTCGAAACGACGAGGCGGACCGACGAGAGAGGTGCACGAATGACAACCAAAACAACAGCGTGATATCATCTGGAAGCATCGCTCACACTCGACACACGAGCAGTCATAGGCACGTCGCCACCTGAAAAGTGTGACAACTCAACAACAAAGCAACAACATCACATGAAAAATGTCAACAACTCAACAACAAAGCAACGATTCACCTCAAGTGCCACGCATTCCACATGGCTTGAGTGATACTGGTACTAGGATCCCAAGTTGAGGGGTACTTCTTGGTTCCTCTTGGTTTCTAAGCAGGTTATTAGCTCTACTTAATTTTATGAGTGTGGAAGGTTAGTATAGTAATTGTGGCTCCCATCCCACCCTCACCCCTCGCCCACGTGCACCCGAACCCGCACGCGGCAAGTTGAATGATGCGATGCTACCCTGCCCTCAACCCTAGCTCTCACCTTTGCCCCTTGCTTGACAACCGGTGCCGCCACAACACAGAGACTCAGAGAGAAGGAAGAACAAAGAGATTGAGAGAGTGACTAGGTTTGGCGTGATCGGAATTAGAAGAAATACATGTACTACACTTCAATCATCCTTTTATTAATAAAAATATTATTATTTGAAAATACATTTTTTCTAATTTTTTAGGTGTTAATCCCACGAAATTTAACACGCACTTAATTTCTCTTTGTGCCTATGCCTTTCTAGCCATCGGATCGTTTCTCGTGAGCCGTCCATTTTTCCGCAACCATTATAAAAATTCTCTCGTTGTGTCCCAATACATATCCCGGTACATGTGTCGTTTTAGCTTGTACCAAGTACAATAAAGATTCTCTTAATCTATGGGTGCGTCCAAGTGCATGTAGTATGTTTTGTATTTAGACATACTACAACAACAACAACAGCAACAACATAATATATATATATATATATATATATATATATATAGTTGGAACACAAGAGGTAAGAGTGTCACCTAATGGCCGCCACCAACAGGTGGTGCTTCTGTGTGGGGCCCTATTCGCCTCCGACATTTACCCATGCTAAAGAGTGAGGGTATTATGAATATTTTTCTTTTAAAAATGTAATCCTATCTTTTAGAAAATGTACTTCCATATATGCATGTGTATATATTAGTAAAAAAATGTACTTAGCACTTTCTCAAAAAGTCTTAATGGACCATCAACCGTAATTAAGATTACAATCATTCAACCAGCTGGTGGATCGATATATGACCAGTCAAATTTTTATAATCCAGCTTTTACAAGCTAGCTTCCACAATCTTGAAGAAAAATTCAAACTAGAGTAGAGGTTGTCGAACCTTCTTAAACCAAACCTAAGCCCTATATGTTATATCGATCTCTCAACCAACGACTTATTGGACCTTGATCAGGCGCCCAACCCATTAAAGGTTGGAGGGCCCTGTCACACTGCACAATAAATAGAGGTGACAAACCCTATCCCGATTAGAGTGAGGGGCGCAACCAGCGACGGGAAGCCGCCATCCACGCCACCTCTACATCTCCGCCGACCACTGCACCGCGCGCCCTCTTCCACGACCGTCGCTGCTTGTGCACAGATCTTCCCCGGCGAACTAGCAACGGCCGGATCGTCTTCAATTCCACTAACTCCTCTCTTCTCTAATCTCGCATCTCTCTTGTTTTTCCGAAATGGCAAAGCTATCCCCACTCCATCTAGACCAGACCTAGAGGATCCTACGGTTCTAACACTAGCATCCCGAATTCCGCCAGTCGCCATGGAGGAGCCATTTCATTTCCGGTCCTGGGCCGATATGCCGCCAGATCTCCTCTGTCGCATCGGGACCGGTTCGACCTCAAGTGGTACACCAGCGCGCGGGGCGTCTGCACGGCGTGGCGCCGCGCGCTCGTGCCGCCGTCGCCCGCGCTCCTCGTGGTCGCCGACGGCGACCACTGGCGGCGCCCCTACGCCGCCTCGCTCCCGACGCGGAGGTCCTTCGAGCTGACCGCCATCGCGTCGGGAAGCCGCTGCGTCGGATCCAGCAACGGGTGGCTCGCGCTCTCCATCTCCTCCGGCGACAACGTGACCGTGTTCGTGCTCGTCAACCCCGTCGTCGCCTTGGAGGTCGTCCTCCCGCCGCTGATCTACGAGCACGAGTACGAGAGCCGCTGCAAGTGGGTTTCCAAGGTCGTCTTCACCCCGAACCCCGCCAAGGACGACTTCGCCGCCGCCGCGATCTGCGACGTCGACAGGATCGCGTACGTCACCGCCGGTGCCAAGAGGTGGGCCGTCGAGGACCCCGTCCGCCTACAACCCACAGAGATCGGGGACCAGTTCACCGACCTCGTCTACGCTGACAAAGGTAATAAGGTCTACTGCCTCTCCAAGTTCGGGGACGTGCATGTGCTCCGTCTCCCAAAGCGCCGGCCCGGAAGCCTGCCGCCAACGCCGATGAGGCAGGGCAGTCGAAGCCAGGGTTTTGCATTCTCTGTCCGCCGTCGCCGCCTCCTCCTCCGCCTTCTCCGCCGCCGCCTGCTGATGAAGAAGACGACGCAATTATTGCCTCCCCACCGCCTTCGCCCCCAGTCTTGAGGATGATGCCGCTCAGGGTCCTCCCCCATATGAGTGTGACGAGGAAGGAGTTCCACCTGAAGCGAAAGGACCACACCTGAATGCGCCGGCGACCATCAAGCCGCTGCTGCCGCTGTTCGACCCCGCCACCGTCTTTGCTCCACCTTACGACACCGTGTCGGCGTTCACCAGCGCCAAGAACCTGGTGCTCTTCGAGGGCAACCTGTACCAGGTCTGGAGGAACACAAGCTGCGCCGTGACTCTGCAGCTGCCTGCAGGCCGGGGTCAGCGCCGCGTCGCGGAGAACGAGATACTGGTGCTCAGGTACTATCCTTGGCGACGCCGGCAGCCTTGCTGGGATGCGGTGAAGGACCTAGGAGGCTACTCCTTTGTGGGAAGGAACAATGCAGTGTCGATGTACGCAGAGCAGGGTGTGCCGGGACTGAGGGGCAACTGCGTGTACTGGATTGGTGGGCGTGGTAGGGATCAGGGCATGGTCTTTGACATGGAATCTGGGAGGTCCACGCCGTGCGGGGCTCCTCCTCAGCCTGGCTTTTTACCTGGTGGTGGTTATCCCTATAGCACAATCTGCTGGTACTGCACACCATGAGCGATATGAGCAGCTACAACAGTAGCAGAAGCAGTGGATGACTGGGCGACATACTGAAGAACACCAAGCAACCTTGGTGTAAGTTGAGTTTATCGCTTGTGGTCTTGAGAGTCAGAGCTTCATCTCAAGGCAAAGCAAAATCTTGCAGGGAAGGCTGAGGAACTGCCTCATGTGTAGCCTATCTCCTAAATAATATATTGTAATTTTTTTTCAATGTAACCGGATAATTGTTGTCTTTCTATACTTAATTTTCATGTTCTTGTGTTGAAATAATTCGATGGATTATTTATTGTGTTGAAATATTTCGATGGATTATGTAATATTTTGGGTGCTGGTAATGTTCTGAATTTTACTACGAAAAAAACTTATATAAACTACACCGTACTGTACTGTACTAATGTGCACACTGACGCACACGTGGGCATGCATATGTGAGGAATTAGAAAAGGATTTGGGAGAGGCCTTCACCAGTTGCGTATAAATAGGGCCAAAGCCCAAAGAGGAGCCCAAAACTGAACAAGAGAGAAGTTTATTGTACCTTGCACTTCACCATACAAGAGAAAGAAATAAAAAGCTCCACATATATTCCTCTCTATTTCTCTGCTCTGAGTGTACATACACCGATCAATGTATCAAACGCTTTGCGCCATTATCCTTGCATCACTGGAAGCTTGAGATGATGTTGCTTAGTACTCATTTCATTCAACATACTTGTACAAAATCAGGGTGAGGGGAACACATTCAAAAGAGTTAAAAGAATTGCCGAGATGATGTGGCTTACTACTCATTCATTCAACATATCCGCACTTTGATCCATGGATTCCTGACATGCACCAAAAGTAAAATGGAGCTGCACGCTTATATCAACCCCTGATTCAACCATTAAATTTCCAGACCAAGGATAATGCAATATGCCAACATGGGGCAACACCGGTCTATCATGGCACGAAGCCCAAACCAAACTCCTGCATCAACTCGATCATGGCCACCATATATACTTCACCGTTTCTTGGCGCTTCCATAATATCTTCCTCACTAGTAGCGGATGGGAGAGCCTTGGAATCACACCAAAAGTCCGGAATCCAGGATCTTTCATCATCTGTCTGAAGATCTGACAGCTCAAGTACACATCATTTATACGAAATTCTCAAGGAACATGGCATTCAAAACTGGACTATGTTCCATAAGGAGCCCTTTGTATGGTCCTTGGAAAGTCTCACTTGAAGCGCTTGTTAAAATTTGATGCCAATGACCTGCGGTAAATGGTAATTAGTCATTTAAATTATATGAAACAGAACAATATGTATACAAAATACAGAGACCAAAATATCGTCCAATGTATGGATAAACATACCAAAAACTGCAAAACTAGAGCTTACACACACACACACACAAAATGTCCATGTCTAAATGGTTACTAGAACATGCAAGTACTATTCTGGGGAAGGAACTTTTACTCGGCGAACAGGTATTATCACCATCATTTTTCCAGCATAGCTACTCAGCCCATTCTTGGATTTGGAAACCCAAATGTGTCTCATGTTGAATGATCAGCTCAATACTCGTAATATTCTGAGAAGGAAAAATATCCTGCAAGAAGGATATAACCATATGCTCTGTCATGATAATATTGAGGAAACTCTTGAGCATCTGTTCTTCGAATGTCCAGCAACTACCAGTAGATGGTTTGCCCTGGGAATCACCAGGTCAGACAGTATACTGAACGACAAAAGAAGTCATTCTTAAAAATTTGTGCAAACATAGTCAAATTTAAGTCATCATTAAAGAACTTTATTATAAAGCAAGCAACGACAAAAGAAGTACTTAACAGTTTCTCATCCACAGTTTAAAAGTTCAGTGCCCAAGCACATCATTTATACAAAAATCTCAAGGAACATGGCATTCAAAACTGAAGTATGTTTCCATAAGGAGCCCTTTGTATGGTCCTTGGAAAGTCTGGCTTGAACCGCTTGTTAAACTTTGATGTCCTTTAAATGATACGAAACAGTAGCTACAAATGTATACAACAACAAAAAAAAAAATCCATGTCTGAATGGTGACTGGAACATGCAATACTATTTTGGGGAAGGAACTTTTATTCGGCCAACAGGTAATGTATTACCACCATTATTTTTCTGGCATCTGCAAGGCCAGGAACAGAGTCCTTGTGACAGTCGACGAACATTGATTTGAAAACCTCTTCTCCATAATGAACTAATTGGAAAAGGTTCATATTGCTATTCAGCAATCCCTTTTCCTGCAGCACTTTCAAGACATGATGCCGAGGCACTAGCCGCTTCTCCAAGCTGAATGCGAGCAGGATAGGCCTTTGCGCAATATACTGTGGTTTCATCGCGGCTTCATTGATGAGGAACTCAATCTTGCGAAGAAGAGTCACATTAGATAATCCTAGTATTTGTGGCATCTTGGAGACTGCAATGGAAATCTCAGACTCAGAACAACCAAGAGTCCTCTTGAAGAACTCAAGCTTGGCAGCAATCTTCTCTTTGGAATTAGAGGCAACGGTGACCACCGCTTGCCTAAACATCGGAGAAGTGGTAGGCACTCCAAGTTCTTCTGCCCGCAGCAAAAACTCCTTCAAACGTTCATGGTTGAAGGTAAGCACCCGTGGATTTTGTAAACACGCCTTAGCAACATCTGGAACACCGCACTGACGAAACAGGGCTATGTTGGGCTTTATGATCCTCTCAAGGCTCGACGAGAGGAGGCACCGGCTCCTCTTTGCGGCCACCAGGAGCTGATCAAACGAGCCGCAGAAGGAAATGAAGAACTCGAGCCTGGGAGTGACGTCGCCCTCGCGGAGAGGGCGTGAGCCAACCACGAGGAAGCGAGCGATCTCGGAAGTAGACAGACCGACCCGGTCGCGGAGAGCAACGAGGCGGGGGGCGATGTTCTTCACGGAAGCGCGGAGGATGAGCGGGTCGGCGGAGACGACGGCGGCGATGTCGGCGCGGGAGAGGCCGGCGCCGGAGAGCAGGGCGAGGATAGCGTCAGGGTTGGAGGCGGGAGTAGCAGAGCTCATCCAGTGATCTCCTGTTTCCTTGGTATGATAACTCGCGGGACGCCTTCTTGGACACCTCGCGGGCTTGGGCTGGGGCGAGGCCGCAGGACGCGACGAGGTAGTCCTCGAAGGAGAAGGGTGCGGGTACTGTGGTGGAGGTGGAGAGGAGGTGGTGGCACGCGCGGGGGTGGATCTGGGAGGTTAGCGAGGAGGCGGCGCGGAGCAGAGGGAGGAGGCGATTTCGGAGGCGTAACATGGCGGCGACGAAGGGGAGGTGGGGTGATTAGGCTACCGACCACGAAAGCAAGCAGGAGGAAGATGGATGGGTGTGCCTGCTGCTTAGCTTCTGCGCGGCGAGCCACGGGAGAGGCTGCTGCTGCCGCCTTGACGCCGCAGCCCGGGGCCCGGAGTGTATCCTCCGCACGGCCGCTGCAGCTGCCGCGCTCCCGCCCGCCCTGCGGCCGCCGGCGTGGTTGCTGGTCGTCTGCGCCGCCGCTCCTTGATTCGGCAGTGGAGACGAGAGGTGGAGTGGCGGAGCCCTCTGGAGCTGGGCTTCTGGGAGAAGCCCGTATCGTCGGTTTGGAATGCTGGGCTGCCAAACGGGCACATGACTTGGGCCGTTATGGACCGGGCCATCAAAATATAAGCATAGCTGCCAAACGGGCACATGCTGGCCTGCCGCGTGTAGTTCCCACCGAGACCGAGCCTACTGGCATGATAAAGTTCGCTGCTGTTGGATGGAATGCTCGAGCATTGACTCCCTGAAAGTATGAGGGCATAAATAATAATTGGGAGTTTATTTTGTACTGCAAAAATAAAAAATGCCTCCCAAAATGACAGCAGTTCACGAGAAAAAAATCTCACTTCAAATAAACAAAATCGCCCACAGCAAGCATCGAAATCATTAACAAATTGGTACCTTCTCAGTTTTGGAATAAATACACCCTACTTATGAATTGATTTGTGTTTTCATGCGCCGAAAGAATCTAGGTTTAACTGAAGGTGGAATAATTCTTGAACACACTATTTGCTATGGACATGCGAAACGTGCTGCTACAGCAAAAGGAGTTCAGAAAACTAAAAATTTCTGAAATTTTAGTTTCTAATTCCCTTCATTGTTATGTATACGCACGGATACTGCTACTTTTGATTTGTCACAAGTGGTTTGTATCATTGCTACCTAGTAAAATACTTTTCAGAAGAAAAAAAAAAGATAGTGTTGAAGTCACAAACCGTCATTCTCTGTTCAACCTCAGCATCTGACATACTATCAAAAGGCACCGAATCTCTATTTCCATTTGCTGCTGCAACATTTTCATCCTGTGAAGAAGAAAAGAACTGTTACTTATACTTACTAACAAGTGAGCACAGAAGCATCAATTTCTCCAAACATTACCTCTGTTATCAAATAATTGCCAACATCTGGCGCAGATAAGATATCATACTTCATCCTCGTAATGAACATTGTTAATTCTTGGTAAAAGGCCTTCGTCGAAGTCCCTGTCAATGGAGACATGCAATTATATATCAACATGTGGGATAGACTTTACTGTGGTATAGTTATAGAGAGAATATACACACAGAAGTCTAGAGAAGTACGTATTAGTTTGACAGAGAAATGTGCATAAGGATACTGCAATCATATTGAAAAAATACAATAATCTTACTTGAAGAAGCCACCCCTAATGTTGCATGCAACTTTTCTGGCGACACACAGAACTGGGATTGAACAGTTTGCCTAGAAGAGTAGAAGGTGAGGAGTGATCTTGTTGGTGACCATATATCATATATTGTTATTGGTAAAAGACTGGGTACTGTAACAGAAATGCCTTTCTTTCTAAATGGTTCAGAACCATCATGGGAATCCTCACTTGCGGAAATAATACACAGCTTATTTCCAGCTAAACAAGCTCAAATTTGGCTGCTGGTGCTTCAG